>ML796841.1:162300-182501 GCA_009831015.1 Picea engelmannii
AGCGCGAGAGAGATCACCATTGATGTCAATGATTCCCAAGGTACTCTAGTACATACCAACGAATGTGAATAGATAAGTTGAATTTGAACATCCATGGAATCATCTTATCAGGAGTCAATGATGTAAACCCATTGTCGGACATGGGGAGGCCTTCCATTGAGGCATGCAGGTCCCAAGGTACTAATTGGTTTCTAAGTCTAGTTCCTGGATAATGTGTTGAAGTCGACAGGAATAGACTCGTCGAAGGAGGGCCTTGATGTATCCCCCGTCAACGACAGGAAACTGACATAGATATGTAATTGGTAGATCAAATGAACATGGACTGACATGGGTATTGAAATAGGATATTTTTTATGGTTGACTCTTGAGGTAGATACTTCCCTTGAACACTGAGGCACGACAACAGAAACATGACATGGACCAAAACTTGATAATGTAGTGGATGTTGTGACTTTCGTCAGGTGACCCAAAGGAGTAAAAGAAACTCAAAGGATTGGCTCAGTGCAGAGGTTCAACGGATTAAAATGTGTGCAAAGACAACGTGTCATGTTCAAGGGCGACTGTAAGAGTTACTGGTAGTGTTCTCAAAAAACTGCTTGGCTTGCTTCTTTCAATTTTTCCCCCATCCAGATAGACGAGTACCTATTTTTAATTTAACGAGCTAGAGGAGGGTAACACATGCTCGATATGACTCACCTTCAGTAAGTCCCTCTTCCTGTGTTTAATGAATTGGAAGAAGTAAGGGTTCCATCTCATATGATCCCTTCAATGTATGATTGTTTAACGAGTCCAGAGAAGGTAAACTCGGTGGTTTTTCATATTTAGAGAGTCTGAAAACAACTTAAAGATGACTCCAATGTTGTCATTTTCGTAATGTTAGTCTCGCGAAGCCGAAAAAGAGATAAATTATCACTCGAAAGACGCCCTTTCAAACCTTTTAATGAGTGGTAAAGGAAGCAAGATCACTCGGCAATCTTTTCATGTTTAGAGAGTCTGAAAAGAGCTCAAAGACGACTCCGGGGGGTTCCTTTTTCATATATCCATGCAGGTCCAAAAAAGAGATAAAAGTTTACCCAGATGCATTCTCATGTATTTACGAGCATGAGAAAGAACAAAGACTAAGCTCAGTATGCCCCCAGCTTGAAAGCTAGTGGCTTAACTCCATAATGATCATCAAAGGATGGAGACATGGCCTCCAAGCTTCAATTCATTCATCGACTTTGAGTTTTTCACCAATTTCTCTACTAGATGGAGAAAGAAGATAAGAGTGAATGAAAAGAAGGTTCAAGAGAGGTGACTGTTTCATTTTTAACAAGCTTGACACAGAAAAAGAACTATGCTCAGGGATCTGGGTTCAATCCCCAGATTGATGTTTCATTTTTTAATGAGCTTTTTAAAGAGAGGAAAACTATTCTCAAAGCTTTTGTTTCATTTTTTAACGAGTTTTCCATAGAGAATAAAAAACTATTCTCGTGACCTCTAATTCATGTTTTAATGAGCTTGCCACATAGAGGAAAACTATACTCATAGACTCTTCTTGATCATGGCTTCCAAAAGAATAATGCTCTGGAAGGACACCATGTCAAGGGACAAAACTCAGTCATGGCTTCCAAGAGATCTTCACTGGATGGAAGAAAGTCACTCTGGAAGGAACACATGTCGAGGGTCACGACAGGGGTAAGGATATCAGGCTCCAATAGCCCTACTGAAGAGATCACCATGTCAACGATCGGATCCAAGTTGTCGGAAGTTGAAGACATCGGAGACGATGGAAAATTGACATCAGGAGGGGAGATAGACTGTATATCTTCCCGAATATCTTCACGAGTGGAAAGAAAAGAGGATCAATGATAGTTATCATCCTAAGGTAGCTCGTCAATTCTCAACATTTCCTTAATAGATTCATCCGAGGGAAAAATTGCGGAAATGTAGTCAATCACTGACGACAAGGAACTTAACTGTGATGGCATCGAGGAACTTTCGGGTGCCAATAGATGTTGGTCATCCGATGAGGGAGAAGTGGATTGGATAGAAACATATGAGGTTTTGGTTGAACTAAGTGGCACTATGTCACCTAGTGCATCGAATTCCAAAGGACTAGATACAATCCAAGGGTTAGATGATTCAAAATATTGATAAGTCACGGTCAAAATCATATCAACGGTGGAATATGATGTGTATTCGGTGGAAGTGGTGTATGGAAGGTACCCATGAAGCTATAATATTTCAGTAAGCCAACAACAATGCTTTCATATGTGATCTTGTGGTCTCCTAAGAAAGGAATGTTGTTGGTAGCGGGACCACGAGCATCGGTTGTGCAGAAATCTAACTGATCAACAGTGACAATTTTGCCATGATGAGGAAATTGTACACATCGAAAGACCGACGAGGCAACGACAGTCATAGCATAAAACCAAATTCTTCCAAGTAACAAGTTGTAATCGAGAGGAGCATCGACTACCTCAACATCAACAGTGACAGTTTTTCCACCCAATTGGATGGGCGGGGACTGTAAAATCCCATGGGGATGGAAACCTCGCCCATCGAAGGTGTGTAACATCATTGGGGATTTTTTAAGTGTGGGTGATTTTAAACCTTTCAAACACGCTAAATACATGACACAAGTTGAGGCCCCCTTGTCCAGAATAGTTCGGTGGATTTGTTGATTGTGAACAACAACATCAACTTGGAAAGCAAGTTGGTGGGAGAGTCGAGACGCATAATTTTCCAGGTTAAACATGATATGGTTGGATGACTCAAGATCAAAAGAACTGATAGCAGCCAAGAGAATTCTGCGTTGACTAGGGCAGTGCTGTAGAACTTCTAACACAGACATAGCACACAGTGCTTGAGCCAAATATTCAACAATGTTGTAGTTCTGGGTGGCACGTGAACTAGGATTAAAGGTAGCTTTGTGGATAGTGCTCTTAGGAGGGCATAAGATAGAGTCGAACATAGGTTTCTCAATCTGAAGTGGTCTAGACGGAGGATTAATCGATGGAGGACTAACGGAGGACGGTGATGGATCCGGTAAAGTACCAGTACTATTAGTGTCTTTTACTTTGTCAGGGTTACCTGGTGTTTCATATGTCATAGAGAGAGTGTTCAAATTAATCCCATTAAACAAATAAATATGTGCACTCGTCAAGGCCTCATCATGAGGATGGCTACAACTACCCCCAAGAGAGGGGTTTTGAGAAACCATGGATTGTTGCTAAGGAAAAGGCTGAGTAAGCACAGCGGGTTGTGAATTTCCCTGGAAAATTTTGGCCACTTCATTGCGATGTGGACAGTCTCGAGTGTAGTGATTGTCACCACAAATGATACACAAGAATTTCAGTTTCCGTTGTGGATGATTTTCGGTAGTAGGTGTTTGAGCTTGATTTTTTGGTTGTTCATTGTTATTAGTATTTTTTGATTTATTTTTTGTCTTCTTCTTACCTCCAGATTGTTGTGAAGGGGCAGATTGAACTGCATTCACCTCAGAAATCTAAGTTTGGGGGGAGGTAGAGGAGAGTGTGATCGATTGGGAAGTAGATTGAGTTTTGATGGAACTGATAACACCGTCCGCGTGAGATGAGGATGACGGCTTGGATGGATCGGTATTAGCTCGAGCAGTATTCGGAAGAAAATCATACAAAGTACCAGATTGTGAATAAAACAAATCTAAGTACTGAGCCCGAACAATGGTTTCTTCCTTGGTGACTGTGCCACCCATAGCGACATCATGAGAAATTGGGGGTAAAAGAGATTTAGTAAACCATTCTGCCAATAATATGTCAGGAATGATTACCTTGATCATCCTTCATCGTCGTCTCCACTCATGAATATGGTCAGAGATATGCACGGAGTTAGTTTGACAAAGGGAGGTCGAGAGTTCAATACCCGCCTTGTAGCGAATAGGTAGTTGAAAGTGTGTAAGGAAAGACATGGCAAGGGAATTGAAATCATGAAAATAAGCACATGGTAGTTCAATATACTACTTTGTTGTTGAGCCCATGAGTGTTCCCTAGAGAAGACACAAACGTATAGAATCATCCATGAGGGAATTTGATGAACACCACAAATGGAAAGTCATCACATGGTTGTTTGGATCTTCGCCATATTTTCCTTCAAGTTTTGGAATATCAGAAGGATGTTTAGTGGGAATAACTGGCCAAACCGGTGAATGAAATATAGGATCATTATTTAACCGAGACAAGTCTGGGAGATCCAGAGTCGCAAGGAAAGGTAGTTGTCAGTTAATTTGTGGATGATACTGGTGTGGCATAGGAACAACATTAGGACCATAAATTGGGTTAGGTGGATAGTTGTAACCAGTAGGTCCTCCTACGTATGGTTGTTGTTGACCAGGATAAATAGGATTCGATGATGGCTGAGAAACATTTGCATAATCCGGTGGGTTCTGAGCATTATAAGTCGGGTGATTTGCTTGCCCAGAAAGAGGATGAACATTATTCCCTTGAGGAGGGTAGGGAGTAGATCTCGGAGGTAGATACACATTAGACCCATGGGGAGGATAAGGTTGTTGTCCTTGAGGACTCGAAGTGGTTTTTGGGATGCCGCCCAGATAAGGTTCACAATAAGACAGTCCAGAAGGAATAGGATTTGATACTCCTCCTTGTGGGTTATGATATGAGTGCCCCCCAATGTGGGGTTGGGTAAAAGTGCCTCCTAAAGATATTCCCCAGGATTGTGAAGGGTTTCTAGCAAACGAAGGTTTCCCCCCCTGCCATCGGTGGATTAATGACCGGGGTATGACTGGTAAAGGGAGGTTTCCCTCTAGGAGGAGCATGAAAAGGGGGTTGTCCCCCAGGAGGGGTAGGCCCACCATAGAATGGTGGTGCTCCAGGAAGGAAAGGTCCAGTAGATGGTGGTTTCCCTCCAGTCGGTTGTATTTGGCTAGCAAGGGTTTGCATTCTCTAGTGGAAAGATGTCCCAGTAGGATCATGCAGAACATGTGGAGTTGTAGAGTGAAAGTTTGTAAAAGCAGGGGTAGGGATCGAAGTTCCTTGGGAATGAGTAGAGGTGATGAGTCTAGCACTAGGATAGACTTGTGATGATGCAACAGTAGGGTTAATGACCTGATCAATGGGGTGATTCATAGTTTGACTAGATGGTCCACTTTCAACAAGAGGGTCATGAGGATTAAAGGGTTGTCGAAAGGACTCAAAATGCTCATAGAGATCGTGTCCTGATGAATTCCTCCATACAGAATGAGCAGGTATGGGATTTTTATCTACTGCAGTGGTAGGATGAACAAGATTCCTATACTCATCACCAAAGGTTGGTTCTGTGGATCCCATATATGTCTCAGTAAAAACTCTCGCATGTGACTATGGGACCTCTTCATCTATGACATTCCCAAGGGAGTCTAAATGAAGAAAAAGTGGTTCAAGAGGGGTTACCGACACAGATGTAGTGCGAGGAGTGGAATTCTCAACCGTAACCAAAGTGCCTTTTGAGTTATCTAACGGAGAAGCAACAACACTTCCAGTGTCAGATTGATTTTCTACCGCTCCACGGTAGTTGTCTTCTAGAGGGTTAGGAGGAAAGGGTTGGTAGCCTTCTAGAGGTATCCCTTTCATCCTACGTGATCGGCGAAGACCTTTATCGTCTACAGGTTCAATTTTGGAGAATAACAGTACACATTCAAAATCTAGGGCCAACTAACAAAAAGAAACAACATACGCTAATAAAATCTAGGAATCAAAACCAAGCAAACAAAACTTCTCTCGATGATCGTACTAGTTGGTGATAAAATCCAACGTCGTGTGATCATGTCAAGAAGGGGCTAGGATATGGTGGAACAGTTACAATGGTGACCTGCTTAACGGACTTTCACCTTGGTGCAAGCTTCCACGCAGTAATTGTGGATTTACCCTCCAAGGAGCCTGAGTGAGTTTGACTAATGTTTGTCCCAAGTACAGTGAGACTTCCCTTCACTGTCACCTCGTGTAAGTACCTAAGGATTATGGCAACTACAAACACCAACTCGCAGTCATCCCCTAGGCAGGTACAGTCGACAATCCGATATGAATGTATGGGTATGATAACAAGTCTRAAATCAACTCGAGAGGCTTCCACACATAATCATGGATATACCTTCAAGTGACCCCCAATATACGATCCGACCACTATAAATAGTTGAACCACGGAGGGATAATCTCGTAACTCACTYGAATGCGACCTCGTGTGTAACCCTTGTGTGAGAGGGGGATCCCAGAAAACCTATACGTCAATTGGATTTGACTCTCCCTATCTTAGGAGGCTAATGTTCATTTTGAAAACTTTGGAGATTTGTACTCACAGCCTAATCCAAAGTGCTAATCCTCATCTAATGTTGGTGGAAGATCCTAAAAACAAAAATGTTCTAGATAATTTTTAATTAGTGTTGATTTTATGGTTGTTCTTTACTCAAAAGGTGTATGACAATGAAACTGATGGTATGATGACTCAATTCCCAAAAATTCAGAAGAATATGATAAGCAATTGTTTCTTTCGATGAATGTTTATTTAAGAGAAAGAGAGAAAGTTTTTTTCACTATCAAACACTAATATGCAATGTCCTCAATCAATTTGTTTCTCACTCAAATTCGATGCAATGCTATAAATTTCAGAAATGCCTTCTAATATCCAAACCAATCACTAAAATATGTCCTTTTTCTTATATGTGAATGATAATCAGATGCAAGAATTCTAAATGTCAATTAGACTTCAAGATTAAACAATCAGAAGAAAACTTCACACAAAACAAAAAATACACTCTCGGTGTGAAATAGACAAGAAGGACAAAGATAACCAAATTACAAACAAGAACCAAAAACCTCAAACAAAAGATAAATGATGGAAAGTTGACCTCACAGATCAAATGGAAATTTCACATACCTTTGGATTTCCTCACAAAAATTTTCACTCAGTCAGATAAAGGAGAAGAAAACAATGAGTTAACTCTAGGTCAACAAAGACAAAGAGATATTTCAAAGCAAGGATAAATGCCAAAAATCCAAGAAAGAGATGAATAATCCTTAGAAATCAAATAATTGGAGGCTAAACAAGGACACACTAAGATAGCACAAACCATGAGCAGATGAATCAGCAAAAAGATTCAGGAAAAACCAATTTCTAAGAAGATTTCTACAAAAAAAGGGGTAGCACTCCCCCAAAAGAGGACAAAGAGCACTCCAACACTCTGTTGAAGACTGTAAGGGAGTGCCAATTCTCTGGTGGTAAGGGCAGGGGAGCGCTCTGCTGCAAAAGCTCAGAGAAATGCCCAGAAACTCATAAAAAACTTAGGAAGAATGAAAATTTCTATGTTTAAGATAAATCCAAGAGTCAACAATCAAACCTAAGGATCACAGACATTCATGGAGAAGTTCAAACTAGTGGGCAAAGGTCCAAAACAAGATCTAGGAATGGAAACAAAAATCAGAGCTCCTCCCCAATGGAGTCGTCAATTTCTATTGTAGGTGAATCTCCCTGCGGACAAGTGGATTCCCTCTTGGTCTTTAGACTCCTAAGGCTAAGAAAGAAAGTTCTTAACATGGACACTGACTTCCTTTTATATCTAATCAAGCTAATGAATGAAAGACAAGGAGAAAGATAAGTGCCTTATAAGCGACATTTGTCCCTGCAAAGTCCAGGCTGAGCTTCAATCTTGGGCTCCCTAATAGGTCCTGCAAAAAAAGAAAAGGTACAAAAGACTTCCAACTCTACTGAGATTATCTCAATCATAGATCCATCTACTGCAGACAAACTCATATGGAACAAGCACAAGTTTGAAATAAATAGGCCAATCATTGATTATATTAATGAGAACAAGTAAAAGTACTTACAATCCTTTGAATGAAGGTGCAACAACCTCTTCCAGTTCTCCTTGTCCAACCCCTTTTCTCAATCAATCTCCACTGATTGCTTTGATGGCATCTCACTCATGAGATCATAAGTTTCACATCTCCAATATCCATTGTGCCTTTCACCATGAGAAGGCCTCCTTGTATAACCTTGGAGAGGTCCAACCACTTGAGATATCTTTGGGATAAGTTGAGGATTCCTCTCCTTCAATTGAGGATCTCCCTTAAGATCATGCCTTGACCATCTATTCGAATCCAACTACCTTCAGGAATTGAGGGATTCTTCCCTTATTTGCCTCAGCAAACCTAGAATTTTCTAAAAGGAGGGTAGTGCTCCCCCATAAGGGTGCACAGGGCACTCAAGCACTCCCCCAAAGAGGCTCAGGGAGTGCCAACACTCCCTGATAGTGGGTAGGGGAGTGCTCCTCTCCAAAATTCATTTTTTGAGTGGTTTTTCCAATGGCAAAAGGCTTTTACCTCCTATCAAGTGATTTTTCATCTTCCAAACTAACCTTTGAGGTGTCTTAAGTGTCTTTATGATGTCGTTAGGGGAATGACATAGGCAAGATGGAAGTATGATGTTTGTGAATCTTGCAACACTTATAGTCAATATGCGACACTTGCAGACAAGATGTGACACTTCCAAGACTCATAATGACGACACTTGTGACACTATTGAAGTGAGTAATTTTGAGGTGTAACATAGGTTAAATGGAGTGATGTATGAAACCTTATAAAATTCTCATGTGATACCATTTGGAGGATAATGATGGTACAAGATAATTATGCACTTAAATGAAAGGTACATATCATTTGGAAAATAATGAAAGAGAGTGTGCTTCAAGGACGATAATGATGGTAGAATACAACTACATACATATGAATGAATATTGTGGGCAGTCCTTGCCATATACAGAATACAGTTTTTGGTTTCATAGTCATTTTAGATTAGAATCATTAGGTTTCAATTGTTGTCCTTTTAGATTTGTATTTTTAACTTTTGCCATGCCATTATTTTATTTTAGATTTAGTATTTTTAGTTTTTAAGGTGGTCTTGTATGTATTTTAAATTAGTATTGAACAATAAAATTGATTTCAAATTGTGTATTAAATGATATTTTAAAAAAATAGCTAATTTTTAATTGAATATTTTTATTTTTTGATTGATTAATAATATTGAATTCATAATATAAAGAATAATATTAAAAAATGATATATTAAAAAAATATATTTGAAATATCATGAAAATGTTACTTGGTTGTGTGAAAGGATTATTACAGCACTATGCAAATGGATATACTTGGTATAAGGTGTAAGGTATGTGAAGTAAGAAGGTGTTGGAAGCCTATTTCTACAGGTTAAGAGTTGCATCATATTAAAACATTGATATATGAACTTTGGCGAAGAGACAAAAGAGCAACAAGATTTTGTATTCTCATTCTACATGAGAAATGCAGATAAGGTAAGAACTAAAAAACTGGGCTCCACACTCTACATCAGATGTGACGATGTGAGAATGCAATGACTCAACCATGAGGATAAAGAGCAACAAGACTTTCTACATTCTTCATGTAGATTGCAAAAATGTTAAAACACAAATAAGGAAAGAACAAATCAGAAACTCAACTATGCACTCCACACTGAATGTGGTCATGCCAAAATGCCAGAACATGGCCATGGGGAGAAAGAGAAACAAGACTCTCTACATTTCTTATTCTACATGTGGAATGCACAAATGAAAATAAGGGAAGAACAACTTGAAAACTTGGCTTCACTCTCTGCACCAAATGCGGTGATGCGAGAATGTGGGGACTTGACCATGGGAAGAAAGAGCAACAAGATTCTCCATGTTTTGCATTATAATGTGGAGTGCAAAATGAGGAAATACAAATAAGGGGAGAATAGCTCAAAAACTCGGCTCTTCACTCTACACGATATGTTACAATATGAGAATGTAGGAACTCAGCCATGGGGAGAAAGGGCAACAAGACTCGACATTTCAGATTCCACATGTGAAATGTAAAAATGTTGAAATGTTGAAAAGAAAATAAAAATAACTTTTATTATCTTCCTATTATTATATCCAAATCACATAAGCTAAATGAATATATTAATATTATGATCAAATATTGAATACCAACACAATATATTAATATTGAATACCAACAAAAGGAAAATCTTCAGAGGTTTAACAAATAACCTAGCAAGAATGCACTTTTTATATATTAATTAATATATGAGTAGTTAAGTTTAAAAAAAAAAAAACACACAAGAACAACAACAAAAAAAATAATGTTTTTGACATTATAAAATTTGATGCAAATAGGATGCAATCTTGATAAAAATTCATATCACAAAATCTCAATCAACAAAAATAATTGAAAATAAAAAATTAAATCAAAATTAAAAATAAAATTGAAAATAAAAAAAATTGTAATAATAGAAAACAACAGCATTACAACTTCATATTGTAGCAGTGTGTGATAGAATCACTGGTCGAAAACAAATTCTCCAAAGGGATTAATCACTAGGAAAAAACATTATGCTTTAAATCAATAACTCCAAAAGACTAAAAACTCCATTGTCTTCATCATCTACTAGAAAACATCATGTGTCATCATCAAGATCAAACATTTTCCATGATGTTTAGTTATGGGCAAATGAGGGCAAAAGATGCTTGTTGGGATTAGAGGTATATAAAATCACATTTAATTCCTTGCATGTAAGTCAAATTGAAAGGCAAGAAAATTTTGAGTATTATGCCAACACCACAAACCTCATTACATTTAATTCCTTACATGTAAGTCAAATTGAAACACAAGAAAAAAAAAATTAGTACTATGCCAACATCACAAACCTCATCAGAGAAGGCACCATCAAATTGCATCTGTTGTATTTGGTCATCATCATAAGCATTATGCCCATTGATTTGTATATTTTTTTCTTCTTTGAAAATAGAATAAGTTTTTAGGCCAACATTTATGAAATTAACATTTGATTCTAAAAGATTTTTAATGATCAAGTGATATGTACCATGTACTAAGTCAATTTATTGGTAACATCATATTTCCATCATGCCCATTAGATGGGAGAATAGTGTGATATCCGATAGACAAAAAATGTTAATATATTATCAATGATTAACTTATTACATGATACATAAATTTCTTTCTTTCAATATAATATACAACTCTTGATTCCAATCAAGATTCCAATTTTTATATTTTTTAATTAAGTCTCTCTTTAATTTTATTTCTTGTTAACCATATATATTTACTTGGTTTCATCAAAATCATCAATAATAATTATTTTAGAAGAAGACACTTTTCCTTTCACTCTTTCTTTTGCAAATGATTCACATAATGGTTGATCATGTGACTCATGATAAACTACACCAAGTTCAAGAGGCAATGTTTCAATCTAAGTAAAATTTGGTTGAGTTCACATTTGGAGAGAGGAGGGTTGATTAGCATTGGGTTATTTATTAAGATGTGTTTAAAATTCAAAATATATCATTTTGTGATTCATACGTTGAACAAGCTGAAGTATAGCATTCATATCATTGTTTGATACAACATTTTCTATGGGTATAAGTAAAATTTGGTTGAGTTAACATTTGGAGAGGAGGAGGGTTGATTAGCATTGGGTTATTTATTAAGATGTGTTTGAAAATCAAAATATATCATTTTGTTATTCATATGTTGAACAAGTTGAAGTATAGCAGTCATATCATTGTTTGATACAACATTTTCTATGGGCATATCATTGTTTGATACAGCATTTTCTATGTGCATATCGTTTCTAAGAGTATTTTCTTCATATTTTGTACAAGTTAGTAATCTATACCTTAAACAAATAATTTTGTTTTTATCTTCAATCCTTTTTTTGAAAAGTAAGATATGATAATAATGGACCATGGTTGCTATTACTTCCAAAATTTTAATTTATGATTTCATAAACCTAACATTCAAAGCTCTGGTATGTTCTCCTTGCTTGTAAACTATATTATTGTAACTTTTTAAATCCTTGGTTGGATTGTACATATAGCCAAAGGCGTATTTTAACTATTATACCAATTCAAAACAAGTAGAAAAAATAGCATTAGGAAAGTTAAATTATTTAGTAGTTACCCTCCCTTCTAATGAGTTAATGAAAAGTTTCATGCAGGTTTAACTTTCATGAACCACATCATTACCATAGGCATTGTAAAAGGAAGCAAGGCGTTTTCTTGCCATAATAACTCCATCATTTGTGAATTTAGGTCAATGTTCTTAGGAAGCACCTGGGTTGTAGTAGGTATATTTAAAGGAGATGGTACATATCATGTGGTTGCGTCAAGGTTGAACTTTCCTATCCATTACTATAAAAAACATACATTATTATTAATAGATTTACTTTGAAACCAATTAATGGATTTTTCAAATTCAACCAGTGTCTAAGATAAAGAAGGCTTATATTCTTGTAATTTGTTCATAGAACATTTCTATACATTCCAATTCTTTGCATTCAAACATTCTAAATTAAATTCAGAAAACACAAGTTCAAATCTAAGTGCAGTGCATAATTGTAATCAAAGCAGTTTTGTATAACTATGTTTTTTTTTATGATGAGAAACAAGAGGGATGATACATGTAAAGGGAAGAGAGTATCATTTTTCACTTGGAATTTAGACTATAGGCAACAATTTTTTTTGACATGTGCCATCACCATTGTGACACTATTTGTGGACTTCAAATTGTTTGGAATCAATGAAATAGTAAGTGGTTCCAAAGCCAGGATGGATCTCTTTAATTTAACCATCGTTTACTTTAAACTCTAACAACAACAACATGGTTAATGCATTAATTAGACCTAAAATAGTTACAGTAACACTCAGATAATCATCGGTGAGAAAAATTTTACCTCTCATCCTAAACCAAAACTTCATGGTTCAAATAAGCATAACTGGCAATATTTTACTACTTCCTCATAACCTTAGAAAGAACAAGACCATTAATTATAATCAACTATCTTAATCACTAATAGTATCCATTATAATGTCAACCAAAAGATGATATACATATTATTCAATGAAAATCAATTGAATCCCAATGTAATCTCAAAAATATAGTCAAAATCAAAAACCATTACACTAATCATAATTAAGTCAAAATTCATATATATTATATGCATTTAACATATATGTCTTTTTTTTTCAAATGAAAATTAGCTCAAAATTATACTTAGATATAATTTTGTTTACATAATATCATTCATGTCCAAAATCCCAGTCAATAAATGAGTGATAATAAGCTTAGATCGAAGGACAATCATAATAGTATTTGCTTACATTCAGTCTTATCAATGATAAATCAACATCAAAATACCACAAAACAAAATCACAACCTTTGACAGGTTATGGGCTGATCCTTCTAGAACTCTAGAACGGAAAATAAAAACTATCTATCTCAAAAATGAAAGTACCATCAGAACATGGACAAATGTTTCATGGGACCTGCTCCTCTAGGTTCCCAAAGATAAAAATATATCTTGCCTTCAAACTCATGAAGAGCTACTTTTGATAGTTGATCTTCATCTTTGTTAAATTCTCTGAATATGTGGTGAAAATTGATAGCCTGAAAATTCTTTATGAGGTTTTTTGTTCTAATTTTCCATCCTTCTATAGCACATGCCTTCAGTTTTCCTTTGTCATTTATCCAATCTATAATCACTTTGGAATCGCCAAATGCTAGGATATTTGGGAGAGATAGACGAGTAGCTAAGGTAAGGCTCGCCCAAATACCCAAGAACTTTGTATTTATATTGGTGCCCTCACCACCATTAAGATGTCATCTATACACAAGTGAATCAAATGTTTTTATAACTCCCCTTTCCCAACAAAATTTTTTATCACTCTGAGTTGCCCCATCGAAGAAAGATAAAGAAAATCCATCAGAGTGAAAGACTCTACATTCTCTTATAGGAACGAGAATTTGAGTCGAGGGATGATGCTTATAAAGTCCCAAAACTTTAATAATCACAGAGTGAACAAAGGGGGCCAAGTTGTCAAAAGTAGTTATCTTCCTTTCCTTCCATATAAACCAATTGATAATATATGCAAGAGAAGGAGACACAGATTTATCTTTAATCCAATTATTAAAGCATTTGGAAAAATTCTCACCTTCCCAGTTCCTCTTAAATTTTTGAGTGTACTTGAATCTTTCCTAGATATTTTTAGTGAACAAACCATCAATAAAAAGATGATTGATATCCTTTGTATTATTTTTTCACAAAACACACAGGCTAGGTCCTTCCCATCCTTTTTTATGTAAGATATCCCATGTTAATATTTTTTTTTCCGATGCCATCCAAATGAAGATTTTGATCTTTAATTGAATATCCCATCTCCAAAAATTTTCCCTCCAATCCATAAACTGAAAATCAAAAGTTGAATATAGAGCCAAATAAGCATTTTTAACTGATAAAATGCCTGAAGAGTTACCTCCTTTCCACAGTAATTGATCTAGAGTGTCCTTGATAAATACTCTAGCTCCTATGAGAGCTTTACGAAAAACATCCCATTTTGCTGCTAAATTACCACTCAATCCCAGATCTTTGCTTTCAAACCAATTCCCATAAAATCAGCAGAAATGTGAGTTGTCTTTGCTTGCACTAAGACAATAATCTTTCCTTTCCAAAGATGATCGATAAGATATCGAGAGATGAGGGATTTTTCCCTCAAACCCAGGATATGATCTCTACCTAAAGAAATAAGGTGACCTAAACCCAACAACCAAGTGAGCCAATGAGTAATAAGATGAACAGATTTTAACAGATTATTCCAAATCCTTGAGGCAGAGTTCTGTTTGAAAGAAGTTGATCTAATCCAATTCACAATGGTTATATGTTGAAGATATTTATCCTTAACTATTTTATGCCAGATGCCATCCCGAGTAAGAACAAGCTAGAGAGTGTTTGCATTTAGTGTTGTACTGAAGTGGAATAAGTTACGAAATCCCCAACTTCCATAGGACCTAGGACGGGATAAAACATCCCATATTCAAAGGTGATAGTGTTTAAATTCACTATTCCCCTTCCACGGGAAATTAAACATTAATTTACGGATCTGATTAATAATAGAACACAGAATCAACTCCAAAGACATCCAATAAATTGGTTGACTTTCCAGGACAGTTTTTAGAAGGATATAACGACCACCCAAGGATAACCACTTATTGCACCAGTGACCAATCTTTTTACCCATTTTGATTAATAACCACCTCCAATCTAATTCTCGTTGCACACCAATCTTTAAAAAGTAACCCAAGTACTTAAAACCCATGTTCAATGTTGGAAATGTGTATGGAAGAAAGGATTTGAATGGGGTAAGATCCAAGTCAGATAGTCCTTCAAAGTGCATAGTAGTTTTTGAAACATTAACTTGAAGACCAGTTGCTTTGCAAAATAATACAATGACTTTTTCTATCTCTCACCACTCTTGAAGATTGGCCTTAGTCAATATTGAAACATCATCCACAAAGAATAAATGTAGTATATTTATCAACCTTGAGACTTTGATACGAGTAATATTTTTCTCCTCTTTGCTCTTTTTTAATAGGAGACTGAGTCCTTCCATTACCAGTATGAATAATAATGGGGAAAGTGGACAACCCTAGCACAATCCACGACCACTTCGGAAGAAATCTATGGTCTCACCATTGATTAACACTTCATAAGTAGGAGATGTTACACAAATCATAATCCACTTAGTCATTTGAATTCCAAAACCAACTTGAATTAAAATCATTCGGAGAAGATCCCAATCTATGCAATCATAAGCTTTTCTCAAATCCAGTTTGATAACTACGGATTTTGATTTATTTTTTGTAATGCTATGGAGACATTCATGCATTGTACCGATAGCATATTATATTCTTCTCCCTTTTAAAAAGTCGAGATGTTCCTCTGAGAGATTACTAGACAGGGTACGATTTATCTGATTTGCGATAACTTTGGATATAAAATTGTAACATAGATTGCATAAGGAAATAGGTCTATAATCCCCGAAACTTGAAGGTTTTTTTTCTTTAGGAATTAACGCCAAGAAAGTGGAATTTAAACTTCCTGTTATAGACCCCAATTTCCTAGATTCCTCAATCATCTGCACTAGATCTTCTTCGACCAAATCAATAAAGGTGGAAAATAATTCCACAATCCAACCATCAGGGCCAAGGCTCTTATCTCTTTTGAATAAGGCAAGGACATCTTTAATTGCATTGATAGTAACCAGTTCAAATAAAGTACTTGCTTCCTCATCAAAAACCGTCCTGATGAAAAGACCAGTTACTTGAATTTGTTCATTTGTAAAGGAATCATAACACGCCTTGTAGAAATTTTTGAAATAATGAGCAGCCTCTTCCTTATTTGAAATATGATCTAAGTAACTATTTCCTTCTTCATCATTGATTTCCCAGATATGTTTGTGTATACGTCTGTGATTAGAAAAATGATGAAAATATTTTGTATTACGATCACCATTATTGATCCATATCGCTCTACTCCGTTGTTGCCACTTTTCTTCATTTATTTTAAGCATCTTGTTCCTTTACAGCTCCAAACTGCCTAGAAGGATTTCTTGATCCAATTGTGAATAATCATCCACAAAATTTTAAAAAGTATCTTTAATCTGAGAATCTAATAATTCCAAACGTTTCTGGATATTTCCTTCTCTTTGTTTTTCCCATTCTTTTGTCTTTCTTTTTAATTCTTTTAACTTCTAGACTAGTCCGCGCTAGCAACCTGATTCGGTATTGAATTTTGGATCTCTCCAAACCTAATAAAATAAAAACTTATAATATTCCTCAAGCACCCAGAGTATATTGAGTTTAAAAAGAAAAGTTTTATACATCAGAGAAGTTTTGAACTGTAAAATAATTGGAGCATGATCCGATATGAAAGGATACTCCACCCAGGAGAGATAAAGACCGCTAACAGATAACAAAACTTCATAGATAATGCATCTATCCAATATTTTAGCAATATCTTGAGTCCCATGATGCCCATTTTTCCAAGTTGGAACCACCTTATCTGGGCGTAAATCCATAAGATTTTTTGAGAGCAATAATAACGTGTAGTAATATGCCAATGAACCAGAAGAATTAGAACCTCCCCATACTTCATATGATGACAATGTAATATTAATATCACCTACAAGGATCAAATTATCAAGAGACGATATACCATTGTCAGCCAAGTTATCCCATAAAGCATGTTTGTTCGTGCACGGACCGTAAACATTAAGAAAAGAGAGTTGCTTCTGTGTTGAAATGACTTTTCTGGATAACAGAATACCACCACAAATAAGAAGTGGTTTTAAATAAAAAAATAATTGGATCCCAGGTGACTAACAAACCACTCGAGGAACCAAGAGAATTTACAGCACAAGAAACCCAAGAAGGACAAAAGATATTCACAAAATCCCTCGCTTTATGTTCATGAACAAGGGTCTCTTGTGAAAAGATGATCTTCGGATGAACTTTATCCAATAAAAAATGAAACAAGGCGGCTTTAAGGGTGCCCCCTACCCCCCTGATATTCAAAGAAAGTAGAATCATTATTTTTCCCTTGCTAGGGTCTTCATTTCTCTAAGTGCCCCACTATCATTAGCGGATAAATTAGTTTCACAGTAAGGACCAGCCCCTCCTGCCAGTTTTTTGCGAGAGCTCCAAGTTTTGATAGGAGAATGTTTTATACCTAAACCTCTTGACCACACAAAATCCTTCCCTAAGCCTTCAATGTGAGAGAAAGTAGTATCAATTTTATTCCCACCAATAGAGTCTTCAAAGATTGCTTTTCCCAGATATACAGGTAATGGAATAGTTGACTTCTAGTCACATATGAAGGGAAGAAGAGAGTCAAGTACATTAGATAGGGAAGAATCGTTATCTTTTGATTCCCTACAACCCGGTATAACAACATTTGCATCCGGCAAGGACATCTATAGAGAGGAAACAAAATTTAACTAACTCTGCTCTAAAACAACTGGAGGTGAAACTTGGTGGGACTCTGTAACATGGGAGCAATTAAAGGACATATCTACAGCGGGAGCAATGGGTATGACTAAATTTGGTTTAAACCTGACACAAGGTTCATGACTAACACCTTGAATATTTAAAGAAACCTCAACAACTTTGTCACCCACTCAAGGGGATAGTTTATTGGTAGTCGAGCACTTTAACCAACCCAAAGAATCCACGGCCTCACATTCCCAAGAAGTTAAAGACTCAAATAGAGTGGGGAAGTAGGTTTTGAGCTTACCTGAAAGATTATCCAAGGGCTTGTCCTGGCTGTCACAATCCACAGGAAATTTTAAATCAACAGATCCGAAAAGTTCTACTGTAGGGGTACTGTCTGGCATGTCCCAATATGCTAAGTTCTTCATCAACTTCCTCAATAATCTCCTGGCCCTTACAGTTTCTGCGAAGGTGTCCTGTATTTCGACAAAGACTACATCGGAATGGGATTCCCATATAATCTAGGCATTGTTGTATCCGTCGACCTCACCATTCAATCTCAGTAATTTCTGGCAAACCACCATGAACATTCATCTCCACTAAAAATTTTCCAAACTTCCTCAACGGTGCTCCGAGAGATTGGTAATCTATCGTGATAAAAGTACCCAACAAATCACTGATAGCTTTTAGAGCTCCCTCATTCCACAAGTGAATAGGTAACCCTGGCAAGAGTACCCAGAGATACCTTTGTGGAAAATATTTTGTTGCAGGATCAAATGCAACTCTCCATATCTTGAGCATGAGAATGCTACCTCCAAACACCCAGCGAGAGGCCAATAAGAAGTTTGTGTCTTCGGGAGAATGACAGATAAACTCCAACCAACCTTTTGCAAGATATAAAACCTCCGACATGTAGCCTAAGGAAGGGCTCCATGACTTTTACATCCAAGTCTATAGTGGCCCCTGTGCTAAATAATGGTAGGAAACTTAGCCAACTAGACCACAGAGCCCCATATGGAAAGTTTCTTCTAAACCAACGTTAGAGCCCAGTAATAACTTCTTGGTTACTTTTTTGGGCTTCCAAAGCTTGTGCTTAAGGCCTGAAGGGGACGAATGAACTCTGACCTTGCGCGGAACTATCAACTGAAAATCATCACTCTTAGGAAAAATACCAGTTCCAACTATATTGGATGGCGATGCAGCAAATCCAGATCCATTCTGTACACTTTGCGTAAAACTGGGTAATGACTGTGGATCGTCAGAAAGAGTTATAGGTAATGAAGACAAGGTTTTACCATGAGAAAGTGGCAAAGAAGAAAAATGAAGTGTGCCTTTGGAATTCTTAGTAAAGTTACGACATGTCGTCTACCTCCCAACCTCGTCCAATGAGCCCATTAGTGCATTGAAAGTCAGTTAAGTAGTAACAGTCTAACCCCCCAGAAGAATAGGACACCTAGACTGCGCTAAGCAAATAAACTGATGGACCAGTTAATAATAATGGTAATGTGGATCAACGTTGTAGTTGCTTCGGGCCAAGTACTACAAAATAATAAAACCAAGAGATGTAGAAATAAAGAGACATTAAACTACTCCAAGACTTTTAAGAGAGGGTCCCATCCAAGGATCTACAGAATTGAAATGGTTAGATACTTCCATAAAACTTGAGTTATGATGAAAATACTCTTGATCAAAAACGCCTTAAAGAGTCGGACTAAATACAACAAAAACAGATAGAGATCATCGCTAATAGCCACACCAACAAATGATAATAGTTCTTCCATTATTATTCAGGTTCCCTCAGGTCATTGCTACTGGTTCAACTTCATTCGAAGTGAGTTCTCGCCATTTTTCCATTCAAAATACTAGTTCTATCGCTCTGCACTCCTTCATCCCAAGTGGTAGCCACCTTCCATGTGCATGTAAACTTAGCAAATAATCAGAGAGATAATCAAATTATAGAATATCACATTTGACATATATGTTGTTATTGTGGTCAATACTTAACACAATGAAATAGGTTCTAAGACTTAGTAAAAATTGCAATTTTAGACGTTGTGTCACATTTGCACAAAGCTCCATTACTTTAACCAAATATGAAACTATACAATCACCCATCAATGTATTCAACAATAATACTAATACCTTATCAATTATTCACCATGACACTAAAGAGTAATATAATTTGTATCGAATATTATTCATGTATATTGTAAGCATGTTACCATTGTGCACATTCCATATTAAAGTCATGGGAAAACACGATTTTGAGATCACATTTGCTAAATGATACCAATAGTTTTGTGCCCACAAATCTATAACATATGTTTGAATTGAATTATATATATATATATATATA
>ML796842.1:72957-115132 GCA_009831015.1 Picea engelmannii
GTTTGGCGATTCGAACAGATCGCGATAACTTTCGCTCCCGACGTCCGTTTGAGACGAAACGAATTGCGTTGGGTTCGTGACGACGAGGGCTACAAACCCATTTGTTTTGAGGCAATTCTGAGAACTTTCATTTTTGAGGTAAAATTTGACCCGTGGTCCAGATTCTGATCACCCATGGACCAGAGCTGAGATACAACGAAAACATGATGATTTTATCTTACTCAGGTCCAGCCATTCCATCACATTGTTTCATTTTATGATGATTTTTTCTTACTCACATTTTTTCGTCGTCCAACATATAGTCATTAGCTCGAGGACGAGTCAAATAATAGTCATGGGGGCCTATTGGTACCCAAAGTTTGGATTAAGTTTTGCATGTATGCACCAAGGGAGAATTGCATGCCCATTTTATAATTTCTATGTGCACTTGAGTAAGTGAATGAGGATTTCCATGAAGTGTGCATGGAGCGGGTTTTTTCAGTAGAGCACAAAACATAAAGATTACCAAGTGTGCATCAGTTCAATTTTTGTCATTTACATCGAAAACTAAGAAGATTCCCACTAA
This sequence comes from Picea engelmannii, assembly GCA_009831015.1. Taxonomy (NCBI): domain Eukaryota; kingdom Viridiplantae; phylum Streptophyta; class Pinopsida; order Pinales; family Pinaceae; genus Picea; species Picea engelmannii. The sequence goes on from ML796842.1 coordinate 73,523, forward strand.
GAGTTTTTCCTTTTGTCAGTTACATCAGAAACTAAGAATATTCCCTAAATAATTAGTTCCAGTAGAATACAAAGACATGGGGAAGCTAGAACAAAACCTATTCAGGCAGTTAAGATTACCCCTGATGCAAAACGTCTACGTGGAGCACTTGCAGGTACCTGAAGCGTGTGAGGAAGTTGGATATGACAAGAGAGTGGAGAAGAGTATAAAGGGACAATGCTCCCCAATAATGAAGGATATTTAAGATCAGATAGAGAGTTGGCTAATGTATTAAGGAGTTTATGAGAAGCTATTCATCTAGTATGAGAGTTTCGAGTCAGCTACCAACATTGAGATCACCCTGAGCTTGCTGCAGTATTGTAATTTCCTTGAATATATTATTTCATTTTGATATGTATCAGTCCTAAGGAAAGGCATATGGTTCATTATATGTATTCCCCCTATTTATATAATCATGATATGATATTCCATGACTATCATAGGAAATTGTTCAATGCAATGTATAACTCTGTTGTGATGAAATACTCCCAGTAATGAATATATGGCATTTCCAATCTATTCTGTGTATGTTCTGAATGCGTTGAATGTGGATGTGTATTGTTTTCATTCTTAGTCCTTATTGAAGTATCATATATGAGTGATATGGATGCCAAATAAAGCAGTGTTTAGTATGTTTAATCCTTCATCACTGACAAAAGACCTTATGGTATCTGTGACCCTCTCTGCATCTCGAGTGAGAATTTCCTCGTCCATGGCCAAGGATTGATATGTCAGTAATTTGGGGGTTTTTTGGACATGTTCCTGATGGAACCTGGGTCTAAACCACCCCAACATTAGGATGGTCGATGTACGTGCAAGAAAAATGACAACAAATATCCCAATAGAGAGCATTGTGAGTGAGAGAGGATACTATGAGAGAGTTAAGAAGAGGTTGTAGAATATGTGTGGTAGGTTTTATCCCTTCATTTTCCTAGAGGGAATAAAGGAAGGACTAGATATTTCTCTGTGGATGTAGCCCATATCAAGAGAACCATGTATATCAATGTCTCTCTTGTATTGTGTTCTTCTATGTTTATTTCTGCATTCATTTTTATTTTTCACTTATTTTATATCTTCATGATCCTATTCCTAATAGTAGTCTAGGAATCATGTCCATAAAATCAGGTCCCATATCTAAGTGGCCATGTTGATTCCCAAATAGTGACACTTGATTTGAAAATTTTCTTAAGTGTTGTACTCCAAATTACCCTCCATGGTCACGTGGATACAAATAAATAGAACCATCCATAAAAAAAATATTTTTCATACATGATATGACCCCAAGGGAGGCATATATTGAGTTGAATATATATGAAATAGTGTTCGGCCTAATAAAGGGGCCACATGTGCAATGATGCATAGGTATATATAGATATCATGTAGTCATTATTGAAGGGATAAGTGATTTGGATGTATGGATGTAATGGGGTATTTGAGGAGGTTCTCTTATTCTTTAAGGATTTATTGTGTAACTCATCTCTAATATCTATATTAGTGTTTTGCTTCATGCTCGCATTTGGTGTACATGGTGTGTATTTTGATTTCTTATGGTATATTCATTATTTTTTACTTAACATTTGGTTGAAGAGAAATCCAATAATATTGGCATCGACATTACCAAGGAAGAATATGGAATAATTAACGATATTCATCGAACATGTCATCACAAAACCATTATTTTATAGGATATTATCAAAGACCAGTAACTACAACAAAATGGAGAATCACAACAACAACAACTCATGGAATCAAAGGAAAGAAAATTATGCAACAACTAGCTACCAAGGAATAAGACCAAAAATAATTGAATTTGGATGGATTGATCATCATTGGTGGAAACAAGAAAGTAGGAATATAAGGAAATCCTATCACTTGGTTTCATCACATGTAACACCCTTAATTTCATATATCTAAGGAAAAATATTTTTGATGGAGGGTACTATGATATGACCTCAAGGGAGGTCATATATGGGGTTAAATGTAGATTATATGACCCCAAGGGGGGCATATATGGGGTTAAATGTATATATAATAGGGTAAATGTATATGTAAGAGTGGTTGGCCTAATAAAGGGGCCACATGTGCAATGGTAAATAAGTATATATAGAGAGATCATGTAGTCATTATTGAAGGGATAGGTGATTTATATGTATGGATGTATTGGGGTATTTGGAGGAGATTCTCATATTGTTTAAGGAGATATTCTATAACTCATATCTATTATATCTATTGGAGTTGTGATCCACACTCACATTTGGTGTACATGGTGTGTATTTTGATTTCTTATTATATCTTAAGTATTTGTTACTTTATAGTATAGAAATAAAGTGGTGGATCTATAAGGAACACTACCATGGTAGAAGAATATTTCTAGAAATTGGTAGGCACCACTTGCTTATGTCTTCCCATAATGATATTCTCTTCATATGAAAGGGTATGTGCATCAAATATAAGTAATACATAGTTTTATTCCCATAAATAACAACTATCCATATGCCATTCCTTGAAAGCCTCTTATAAATCACACCAACCAAATATGTTTCTTGTATGTTCCTCTTTAATATGTCTCCAAAGTTCCATCATTTGGGGTTCCAACCTTTGGGTTTCTTCACATGCTTCTTGTAGTATTCTACTTCAAGCTATGTATGAAGTACTTCAAGGTTTGACAATTATTCTACTTCATGCAACCATTGTTTGATATGCTCTTCATATTCCATAACAAATCTAAGAAAACTTACATGAGGGGATTCTTCAACATATTTTCCATATTCAACATAATTTGCATATAACCTTGGATATTCCTCAATGACGGGAGCTAAGAATCCATGTTAAATTCAATATTCCATTGTAAGTAGAGAAATGTTTTGCAACAAAAATCAAAGAATCTTACATTCAATGGAGCTCCTTTGTGTGGCTAGCGTTTTGAGATTGTTATTTAAAATGACCGTAACTTCCTAAATATTGATCTAATTTTTTGTTATGACCCTAACTTAGAAATGTTACTTGTATGTTTCTTCTAATGGTGCTAGTTCAACACCAATCCATTTTTTGGATAGAAAGAAAATTATGGTTGCGAGGTTACATCTAAAAATGGTTATAACTCTCACGATATTTTTTAGAATCATTATTATAACCCTATTCTAGAAATGGAATTACCAGTCCACTTCTAATGGTGTTGGGCCAATTACAATCTAGTTCTTGGATATAAATAAATTACAGATGTGATGCCACAAATAAAATTGGTTGTAACTCCCATGATTTTTTAGAATTTCTATAATAACCCCATTTTAGAAATGAAAAAACTACTCTGATTCAAATGGAACTAGTGAAACAATGATTTGGTGAATAAACCTAGAGAAAAAACTTTCCAGAAAGAAATCTATAAAAAGAAAAAAAAAACTTCTTCTTGACCCAAGAAAGTGATCTAATGCCACTTGTAATGATCCTTATCACATGAAATGTTCTCAAACTATATATTAAAGATAACCCTTATAATTCATTAATAAAAAAAACCTTAAGGTATGGAAACACCATACAATGATCCTTTTATGAAATGATCACCTCTTGTTCACTTACTTCTTCGAGGGGGCAACCTCCAAATGAGCTAGGATCCAATAAAATAATATTTCTATACATGATTCATTAGAGGACTCCATCTTTATTTATGTATAGCTATAAAATCCTAACCATAACCACATGCTAACTACCTATTGGGCATTCTTTAATGAGGCTACATTACATTTATTGAATGCTAACTACCTATTGGGAATTATTTAATAATAACTAGAATTATGGACATAATCCACATTATATTACATGGAAATCATACTTATCCTATTATTAACTATAATGGACCCATAGGCCCACCTTATTTCACCCATAGGGAGGATCCCATCAATACCAGTGTTTGATATTCTTATTAGCAAATCCCCTCTACTTTCCTACTTATAACACCTCACGCATTTCCTTCAAATGCACATGTTTTATATTATATGTTTCCTTAATCATTTTCTTGTAGCTTTCATGAATAAGAGTATCATGCATGGTTGATAAGAATATTTTTTTTTGTTGAGCTACATTTGCATAAATGATAATCTCAAAATGTGTTGTTAGGATTGAAAGATTCAAATTATTTTGGCCTTACCAACTAGTAAAGGAAAATATGTATTAGCTTAGATTGTTGATATTGAGTGGGCTTAGATCCCAAAACACAATGGAGATGCAATATATCTTAATAGATTTTCACTAGTTGACTATGGTATATTTAACGGGTTGTCTTATTAATCAATTATTCTATTATTTTTTTAGGTATGATGTGACCTTCCATTTTTTGAAATGGATTGTTAGTTGGCATATAGTGATATGCATGTATTTATTTTGAATAACTGTTAATATTTGTTAATATTTGAGCCACAATTGACAATTAATTCATATGTTAGTATTTACTTAGATGGGAATGAATGTGGATATTCATTTTATTTTCTATATTTTGTATTTATTGAATTTAGTTTATTTATTAAATTGTTTTTTTTTTCTCGAAAAAAAGAGTAATTTTATTCATCCGGAGAGACAAAATTAAATCTTGTAGGTGCTAGAAGAGAAAATTCAAAAAAGGAAGAAAAAAGTTTGATGTTTATGGTGCCTATGGTTCCCTTTTCAATAAATATACAATATTTCCCTTAGGTCCTTTAATATATCAGTCCATATAGGACAATTTATTACATTCCCTTCCCCGAAGGCCTATAGAGAAAAATATAACATTTAGAGTGATTATACATAAAGGACTAAAAAGTTTCCATTCTAGTATATTAAAAGTAGTTGTAAATAGACTTGAAGGAGTAAACAAACGATTACAATTGTATTTGATCTGGTTCATCAATGAAAGGCCGGTGGTAGAAACTTTGAGAAGCATCCATGTTTGATTCTGTTATGTGCCAATGTCCATAATATAGTGTGATTCCTTCTTTTGAAAACACATCTACTACTAAGTTCGAGTTCCTATATACATGTTGTAGGAAAAAAGTGTCAAATGAATTCAAAATATTGGAAATTTCCTCCAATATGGGTTGCAATATAATATTGTGGCAAGGTTGAATTTTCTGAGTCCAGTTGATGACATTCATGGAATCACCAAAAAATTGTATGGAGTGTAACCCTTGCTCAATAACATATTTGAGTAATAAAAGAGAAGCCATGAGTTCTGCATAGTTGTTTGTACCTTTTCCCAACCCCATTTTTATTTTATAAAAATGTGTTTCAGAAATATACAATACAACCCCCTCCCCCCCCACAGAGGAGATTTTGTGATGAATTGTCAAAGTAAGCCCAAAGAAAAGTAGAGTCTATGTGTTCAGGATGAATAGATTAGATAGTGGACATGTTCTTTTCCTAGGTAAAATGCTCAAGGATCGAGAGGCTTTTTGTTGCAGTAAGTTCGGGAATCGATGCCTTGTCCCGAAATACAGCCAAATTCCTTGCCATCCAAATACCCCAGTTGATGATAAGAGGAAAAGATTTTATCTTCTTGTGTAAAGGGTTTTGAATCCAATTTTTCCAAGTTGATTCCAGTGAAGTCCCATTTCAATCACAAGGTTGTCTCAAGAGAAAAGAGGTTTCCCCCCAAACTTTCAATGTGTAAGGGTAAAAGATGAGGATGTGTGCAATGGATTCGTTTTCATCTTTGCAATGAGGGCAACATCCTAGCCCAACGATTTGAAGATTTATCATCTTGTCTGAGGTGGGAACCTTGTTTACCAAACAAGACCACATGAAAATATTGGTTTTTAATGGGGATTTGAGTTTCCAAAGTCTAATCAACCACCATCATGGTTCTCTTTGGAGGAGGTTGAAATTTAGTGCTATGTAACCCAATTTTTGAGTGTAGACCCCGTGGGGTGATTTTTTCCATACCATTTCATAGTCCCTGTCCAAGAGCTTGATGTGACCCCATTGGAGTGAAAAAATATAATTTTCCCATTGTAAGAGGATATCTCCCTCCAAATCTAGTGTGGCTAAGATATACCACCCATGTTGCCAGATGTTTGTGGTTTTTGGGTCTGCAATTTGATTTAGTTTGTAGAAACCTTGATGATGTAATTGGTCTAATAAGGCCTATGGTATAATATGAGATTTTCCACTACCAGGCCAAGGGAAACTAAAACCCCAAGTGTGTAAGAAGTATCCTGATGAAGGACCAACTGACGCGATCAAAATATTTGGAGAGATCTATTTCCAGAATGCCCCCTTTTGTCCTCATGGATATAAGGATATGAAGTCCTTCTTGGTCCACTCTGATGGCTTCATGTATTTGATGTCTGTTTAAGAAACCAATTTTTTCTTTTGATATAGAGTCTAAGAGAATAGGTTTTAGGCATCTTGCAATGTTTTTTTCCACTATTTTGTAAATGCAGTTGCAGAGAGAGATAGGTATGAAATCTTCAAAGGAGAGAGATTTGTCCTTATTTGGAAAATGATCTAAGAAATGTAAGTTAAAAGGGGCATGCATATTTCCATTCCTTCTGGATTCTTCAACCACATGGAGGAGATCTTCTCCTAGCAGATTGTAGAACCCAATATAAAATTATATCGACCACCCATCTGGCCCTCGACTCTTGTCTTTCTGGAAGATATTAAGTGTCTCCTTTAATTCATGTTCATTGGCTTCCATAAAGAGTTCTCTTTCCTTTATTCTTCCACAAATATGGGATAATAGAGGGAAATCCGAACAATATCTATGATATTTTCTCTTTGGTTTTCCTTGTATAATGATTTGAAATATTTTTTTCCCATCTCAGCCAAGACTTCAATTGATGAAACCCACCTACCTTCCTGATTGTACAGATTCCAAATTGTGTTTGAGGATTTTTGACATTTGGCATAAGCATGGAATAATTTGGTATTCTCATCCCCATTATCTATCCAAATGGCTTGACTATTCAGTCTCCATGTTGCTTCTTGTTCAACCAATAGCTTCCTGCGCCGAGATTCAAGAGTTTTTATATTTTCCCATGAGGTTTCAGATAAAAACCTCATGTCGGCCGATTGATAGAGTGATTCAATATGATCTTCTTGTGCTTCAGTTTTATTTCCTCCTATTGTTCTTGAGATTAAACTTAAAGCTCAAATCATAATGTCAGGCATAAGGAATTTAAGGAATGATTTGTTTTAAGAGTGATTTTTCTTCCGTTAATTATGTAAGAATTTAAATCCTCATATGAAATTAATAGTTGAATAGAACACATGTCGTGTTTCATCATCTGAGTCAATTAATAAAATTGAGTGGTGATGGATAAAATTACAAAACTATTAGAAAAACTAAGGCATCAATGACAGAAGAATATTACCTTGTTTATAGTAGAAGAAAGAGTGGAATGAACCCCTGAAAGGATATATTGTACAATGATCCAAGCAGCTTGCAGGTCTTATATTTGCTGATAGAAAATATAGAGGAAAAATTTCTTGCTTATCAAATAACTAAATGAAATATTATTACAGTAGATGTTGTACTAAATTGCAATCATTCACTTGTCAAGGAGTAACATAAAGGAAATTGGAAATATGAAATACAAGAAGAGCGCATAACTCAAACTGTACAAAATTTGGAATTCTTGTCTGCGCTTGTATTAATACTCACAAAGGATGAGTTTTCTTAGTTACATACGACAAGAAGAAACCTTTGTTCATTCTTCTAAATATGTATTTATACAAAAGGTTCTCAACCCTAAACAATTGGAATTATCCTTATTCTAAAATGGTAAAGGTTACAAAAAATGAAATCTGAAACATTTCACTTGTATCTCTTTTGTCTCTTCATCATGATGGTAGAGGCATTTTTCTTTCCTATTGTCTATATTAGAAACATATAATCTCTAATCATGATGTGTACAGATTACCTCATTGGTTCTCGGAGGTGTTGTCTTTTCCTTGTTTGATACATTTAACACATTTGCTCACAAATTGTACCACCAGCCTGGAGGGTTCTGTTAAGTCATTTGCCTCAAAAGCATATAATTTCTTTTCTAATTGAGGCAATATATTTTCCATCCTCCTATCTTCTGAATCTATAGACTATAGCTGCAAACTGGGCTTCACTAGCCATCTATTTATCTGAGTAATATCAATCTTATTTAATTGTAAGATTTCACCCTGAGCCTCTTCCATGTTGGTCTTAATGTTAAGTTGATGCTTTGCTATATCAACTTGTCCTAGTACTTCAGAGATACTATCGTTTCTGAGGCCCAATGAATCTTTGTCAAGTGAATTAAAAGTTTCTTCACAAGCCTCCTTCACTTCTTTAACCATTCTTTTACTTTCAGCTATGTTAGTTTCCCAGGTCTTCAATATTATATCGCCTCTTATTTTCTCTGAAATAGAAAACCTAGAAACCATAGATACTCCTTCTCTTGCTGACGATACAACTGCTTCTTGGAAATTGGTTTGAGTTGCAATAGCCTCTCTCTCCTTTAAACCAATGTTATCTAAATATCGACTTATCACCCAAAAATGGTTTTGGATAGCTTCCACCTTATTGAAAAGGCTTCATTGTGTTGATTATAGTTCCTTATGTACCTCTAGATTTTAGGTTTGGAAAGATAATATATACACTACTTATTTTTCAGTTAAGCTTACCTTCTCTTATAGCTGCCTGACTAATTCATTGCTTTTCTGTGACTTTTTCTACATCTCATCAAGACTGGATTTGAGTTGCTGGATTTCCTGTCTATCACTGGCTCTAATTTTCTCTAAATACTTGTTGATATCACTCCTGACATCCTTTTCCACCATTTTCACTTTATTTTTCAATTTTGTTATCAACATATCTTTCTGCTTCAAGTTCTTCTTCAAGTTGCTCACTAAAAACTGGTTTGTTGTCGCAAAAGCTCCCAGTGAGCCTATGATATCTGTAGCGAAGTCATATTCTTCGAGGTACTTCCCATATAATATCACATTTTACTTCTTCATAGTCGCACCATCCCTTTGGTGAGTTTCTCTTCTTACTACCGCCCTTCTTTTCTTACTGAAGAAGAATTCTGAAGGAGGCATCTCTTCTGCCGAAATAGGTGTAAGGTATCCTATGAATACAAATTCGACCATTGGTTTCCCTCTACTGAACTATAGAGGTGTGACAAATTGGATAGGACTTCCTATATCAATGGATTCCTGCTTCTTGGCTATGTCAGTTGCTGGTTTAACCTATGTGGATTGTGGCTTATGTTCTGCCTTCTTTATCAAGACCTCAGTTTCCTCCTAATTTTCTTGGGCATCCTATCCACTTGAGCTCTATGTTTCTAACCCTTGGGTCTCTATTTTCTTTGTGGCTGGAGGCATCGAGGTTTCCCCTTGCAATAATTTGGGGAGGCTATTTCTCCGATGCTTCTGGAAGTTATAAAACTTAGCCAATTTATCAAGCACTAGATCTTGAACTCAGTTCAAGACCTCCTGGTAGGACCTTGCTCCTCAGAATATTTTGTCTGGAGGAGAATATTCATGTTCATATATTTTCAAGTTGCATAGGTCCATGTGATTACCTATGATCTTCTGCGCATTATGATTCTTAAATTTCATATTGACCAACTTTATTTCTTCCAAGTCCACGGCTTCTACTTTCTAATGTTCAAATTCCAGCAGAGAGAACATACCAATTTTCATAGGAAAAATGAGCCATACCCTCTTTTGTACTTCTTTAAGGTCCTTGCTAATTCCCCCATGCACAATTTGATGTGCTATTTCACTACACACCAATCGATCTGGTAAAAGTGAGGTAGAGCATGTGGAGGAACTGAACAATTGAAAACCCTAATATAGGAGAAATTCTCTTCAACGTACCCTTCTGCTGTCTTTCCCAGATTTGTCACAATTTTGTCGGAAATCCTAGGAGGTGGGTAGACATATATAGCGATATGCATCAATACCACCACCCAGTTGAAGATTTCATAGAAAACTTATTTTTCCTTGTCCTCCCAAAGTATCGAATGATAAATATGTATGGGTTCAATACTAGTTGGAGTCCAACTCTAGCCCATCAGAGGAAAATGTGTCATAAAACAGACATCATCCATGATATAAGCCGACATGAAAAATTGGGCCGATTTCCCCTTGGATTTAGTGACTGATATCTTGTAATCTCTTTAGCCAAAATGTCTGACAATATCTTGGCCCAATCAAAAGAATATCCCTCTGCTACTGTGTGCATAATAGGCACCCACGGTAAAAATAAATGGGATGTGTTTTCCTTCCTGTAGAGTCTACACATCATCATTTCTATGTACATTATGTGAGGTTCTAGTGAGACAACTAGGTATATGCCATGGAAATCAACTCTAAACTTCTCGGGGTGAGAGTACCAGTCCTTAATTAAATCGGGAAGGTTTTTTCCATATTGGCACATTCCCTCTTTTCAAAGTCTACTAGGAAACTAGCATTGTAAATGAAATTTGGTCTTGTAGACAATTTGTACATCACCTATATATGTTCTGGCTGGAAAGACCTAACTACGACCTTTTGTGAATCGAATATGGTCCTGGTCGGGATATCAACGTTCTCTAGCACCCAACTGATCATATCATTGTAAGTAAAGAGTCTAGGCCTCATCACTATCTTATGTAGCTCTGTTTCGGTAACAATTTTGTATTTGGTAGCTAGGCCCTCTATCTCATCATCACCCGAGTCGTCAGGGAAATTGACAAATTCATACTGTAAAATATTAAATTATTGGGTCTAGGATTTAACGACTTCTATGCTTTTGGGTGAAGTGTCGGAAATGATATCTGTGTTCTGGCTCAATCCTTCACCAGGCGCTTTAATTGATTTTCGAGGAGCCATGTTATCAGGCTTTGTTGGTGGTAAATATTGTCATTAAATAAATGTCCAATCATTTAATTATCAACCCAAGGAGTTCGTAAACTTATGAAGCACAAGCACAGTATATGCAGGATTGAAGCTAATTTAACCTAATCCAATGTTAAAGATACAACTGAGATTGAATCATTAACCTAATGCAGGAAGCTGAAACACACTACTTGGAATTGAATTTCTAAAACAGACGATTGAAATGAAATTGCGTAAAAGAAATTAACTTGAAATTGAAACTTGCATCAAAGGAAAAACAACATGTGAAGAGAAACAGGACGACATATGTGAACTCACACCAACAATAAATCAATCTCAAATTACATTACAAGAATCAAATGACAAATCATGAAACAATAATGAAAGCATGAATCAAACTAAGAATCCCTTTTTCTTTCAAATCCTAATGATTACTCCTAAATGACAACTCAATGACTACCAAATGATTACCAAATGATTCCTTAATCACTACTCCCTCATGAAGAGAGAGCACTCTCTTTTATACATGAGAGACTTGAGGATAAGATAACCATCTCATAATGTTAATCATGAGGTCACGCGAATTTAGTTGAAGGGATAACCCCTGGATACTCTCCTAGAGTCAGGGATATTTCTATGGATTTATTCATATTTGGGGATATTTCTAGTACCCATACCTTTGTGAGAGGCTGTGCTTTCAAAGTTTCGGGCTTTGCTACCCTGCCCATACAGTGATCCAGACTTACAAATGCTCACCTGTGCATCGATTATACAGTGGTTTATTAGTTTCTTGAATTAGGTATCTCATAGGTTACTTGTAGGGGTTATTCTGCTTGTATCGTGGGTTAGATAGAGGTCAGACAACACACTGCCTTTATGGAGGATCACCTCTCCAGGGGGGATCTGACCGACTAGTTGTTAAGCCCACGAGGGGCTCTATAACTGATTATGTTACCTCCAAACTTTAGCAGGGAGTCTCAGGTCCCTCTTGGACGAGGCATAACTTCTTTAGCAAGGGAGGCCACTCAGACACTTTAGCTCATTTGCATGCATATTGGTCATTTGACTTTTTGGTATGATCTTTGATTATTAGTTGACCATAGGATTTCATGTCGAGTCTTTGTTATCATGGATAATGGTGTTCCTTTTTCTCCCTCATTTACTGCTACCCCCCCCCATGACGTTCATGGGGGAAAATCCATTCGATTTTTATAATGGTATGAAAAATTATGGTACTCAGTCAATGCCTTGGGTCTCTAATCATTTTTCTCATTGTATGTCTGATATGTCTTTGCACTTTCCATCCTCTGTCTCGCCTCCTTATGCAAATACAAGTTTTGGGTATGGGGGAATGATGCCTCCTTGTTATCCCTCTCCATTTGGTGGGAGTCATATCCTTCAAACACCTCTTACAGTAGGAGTTTGGAATCATCCTTCCTATGAATCCACTATGTGAGAAGTAAGTTCCTAACTCTTCAATCATTCTACTTATTACACTCCATCCACTTATCATTCTTCCGCCATGTCAGTTCCTACGAATACTTTTCCCATGGCTGACCTCCATTTGTCCTCTGGTGTCTCATACATGGGAAATTATTTTTATAGTATGGGAAACCCCCCTCACAAAGTTCCCTCGTCTAGGGGCAACATATATCCTCACATGAGTAACCCTTGTCATGTCACTTCCTCTTCGCAAGAGGCTTCCTCAGTGTTGATGCCCTTACAACCCTTTATGAATCAGTATGGAGGAGTATACTATCCTACTGGGGAGGGACAGGGTGTAAACCAAGATCCTTCCTGGCCTACAATTTCTCAAAACCAATCTTTCCTTGGACCTTGGTCTCAAATGCCACAATCAACCACTGCGACAAGTCCAGTCACTGCGTGTCATACTACCATTATATCACCAACCTCTACTAGTCATGTTGGAGATTGGTCCACAACCTCTACGAGTCATGTTGAAGACCTACAACCAGTCGTTGCAAGTCATGTTGGGGGCACATGTCTGGTCACTTCTAGTCACACTTCACATCCATCACCAACCTTTGCTAGTCATGTTGGGGATCCATCACCAACCACTGCTAGTCATGTTGGAGATTTCCTACTGGCCTCTGTAAGTCATTCTAGGAGAAAGTCACCAGCCACTGCAAGTCATGCTGGAGGCATTCATATGATTGAGAAGCCTAGATGTCTCAGACGTAAGCCTAGATTCCTTTGTAGGACTTGTGAAGGAAGTCACCTTACTCGCTTGTGTCCTATTACTGTTGGGATACCAGAAGCGTGGGGCTCACCTAAGGGCCCTTCAGGTTCTGAGGCATCTATGGTTTCAAAACACTCTGTTCTTCCTTTGGTTGATACAAAATTCATGTCGATGAAATATTCGACCGACACCCCTTTTCCTTTAGGGGTTGATGCATCCTTTGAATTTATTTTCTCACATCTTGTCCAACCTGTGGTCGTGTCGATGCAATATTCGACCAAAACCTCTCCTATGTTCGGGGGTGATGCGTCTCTTGACCTTGTTGTCTCGCATATTGTTCAACCAACGTTCATGTCGATGCAATCTTCGACTGACAACACTCCTATTTTTTTGGGTGATGCACCTCTTGACCTTGTTGTCTCACATCCTATTCAACCAATGGTTGATTAAGTAGTCATATCGATGCAATATTTGATCGATCCCACTCTTCTCTCAGAGAGTGACAAGTCTAAGGAAGCGGTCGTGCCAATGTAATTTTTGGTCGATCCCACTCTTCTGGTTCTAGTTCTATACCTTCTATGACATGTCCTTATCTTTTCTATTACTTCACCTTTTGAACAAGAGAGAGTTTTACTCTTCCCGATTTCTCTCCCTCCAAGTCTCAACGAGGTTCCCTTTGATTGGGATGGTCTTGTGGGGTATCCAATGCCTCTGCCTATGTCTTTTCTAGGAAGAGATATTATCTGATATAACACGGAGATGATAACCTCCGTTAGCACTTTTCCCTTCTCGACTTGGAGAGCTTTGGGTCTTCCCAACTTTGTGTCGGTTCTTTGTAAGACACTGACATTCCACAAAAGATCGGTACATGAGCCTTGGCCTCCCCCGTGGCTTTTCGCCTAGAATCTAGCAAACGAGTCTCAGTTAATCACTTTTTCGACTCGTCCAAAAACTGAAAATATTGTCGAGTGATTTGTCTCTTTCATGCTCGTTAAAGTTGGATTTGAAAGGTCAGGAGTCTTAGTTAATCTCTTTTCTGACTTGCTACCAAAAATTGAAAATATTGCCGAGTGAACTTGTCTTTTTCACACTCGTAAATTGGATTTGAAAAGACGTCTATTTGGCACAAGTTTACCCCTTTTTCACACCAAGTAGACTAAAATATATAAAAAAGGACATTTTTTGGCGTTAAGTTGTGATTGCATATCATGCCCTCACTTGCAGTATTGAGCCTTTAGCCAGTTCTCGCTTTTCATTATAGACCGTTGCCTAAGCAATTTGCATCCTCAACCAAGCAGAGCCTTGTTTATATCCTTCACAACTTGACACCCTATACCTTGGAGGGAACATCACCTGGAGTGTCCATATCCCACATGCATTTACTTTCATTAAGCATAGGTACGTTCCACTACTGGAACTAGTTTTGCTTACTTGAAACACTCGTTCCCTCATCTGTATCATAGCATTCATTTGTTATGAAAAAAAAAAAATACGGGCGGGAAGGGAGTACTATATTGTAATTGGCAACACTTGTGTCACCTTTGAACAGAGAACAAAGTTATTGAGTCCTCGTGTCATCATAATTTTGGGTTTAGCATGGCCTTAGGAAGTTGATCTCTCTACAGAGTTTTCTCTACCGACTGGTTACTCTTCCAGTCCCTATAGAGAACGTTATTGATGCCTCCTGCATCTAATTGTCACATCATTGATTCCATGCTGCCGAAGTCCACCATATGTCTCATGCTCTTTTTCAAAGGAAGTCTATCAACCTGTGTTATCCACTCCTTATAAATATTGACTTTGCATGTCGGTCATACACTCAGTTTGTCTCAGAATCACATGATACTTTGGTCTTATCATGCACCCTGGCCCTACTTTCATCATTGGTAGGTCACATTGAACCCAACAATTGACATTTCATCATTGATCGTTGACTGGGTGGTTTACCTTGTGATCGACGACAAGACATATATTCACACTTTGGGATTCGTGCAGTGTCTTGGATGGCATTATCTTTATTGGTGGTTTCCTCGCCTTTGTCAGCAGTTTTTCATCATTGGATGTTATTCAAAGGGTACTTTTCATGTATCACATGCAAAAGACACACATGTTCATTGGTTCGTGAACATGTTCTTCTTCTGATATCCACCAAATCATGAAGTTCCTTCTTTGTTCCTTGTGTTGACTGATGAGAGATGCCTCAATGCTCTCCTTTTAGCGGGTCTCTTTCCATCGACTTCAACTCATTTATTCTAGATATGGGACCTAGAGTTTTATGAGTACCTTGAGGCTTGTAGTCATTAGTGGCAGGCTCTCTCACCATTAATAGATGGGAATACATCAATGTCTCCTGATCAATGGATTTTTCAAGTGTTTGACATCGACTCCTTTTTCACACTTGTAAGAATGTACTCAGTTCCTTGATACCTACTTTCATTATTAGTAGGTTGTCTCGTGTTTGTTAATTGTATACCTCAATGACCAGTAATCAAATGATATCTCATTGTTTTTGACCTCAACTCCTTTATTCACATGATGTAGACTTGCACCTTTGGAAGATAGTGTAGAAGACTTGAAGACATCACTATGTGGCCACATCTTTCCTGAGCTATTGCTTCCCCTTCATTGGACCAATACCTATTTGACTTCAGTGATCATGGGAGATCAGATTGTACTTCCTGGTATACCGATATCTTCAGATCAATTTTGAGACTGGTTTCATTGGGCCTTGTTCTCTTTTGTCATATAACCACATTTGTATTTTTCTATTCATGGCCATGAACACTTGTTTGGTATATTTTCCACATGGATATGCATTGTATTCTTGGAAGCCATGTATGCAAAGTCAGTACATAATGTAATGAGAAATTGAGTTCATCCAATTGGTTCTCTACCACTCCACTTCTGGGTTATTTATAATGTATTTCGGCCATCGCCGATACTCTTATGATCTCACACATTAGGGGGCATCTGTTATGGAAATATTTGTCTTACCATTGCTATCTTTCACAGAGGGCCTTTTTCCATTTCCCTATGCAGACTTATCATCCATTTTTGATGAATCCAGAGATAAAAATATAGATTTTCCACATATACTCTCCCTATTAGTTATACAAGATGCGTATATGCTTGCTTCTCCACTACAGCTCATAGATATCAGGATTTATGCCAGAAAATACAAAATGAGGTCAGGTTTCCATGTCACGACAAAATATCTCTAATCCTTTGCCTTCCATATACTGGAAACATTCTGACTCAACCCTTCAATTGAATTCTAAAGGCTATAAGAGCACAATTTTGAGCTATGGAAAAGAGAGAAAGAATTCAACTTTGATAGAAAAGTTACTCTAGAGAAATTACTTCATATTGAGTCTTCATCCCTTTGTCCCTTAAGTCTGAATGCAGTGTTCAACCCCCAAGATATTTCCCTATTGCTGAGAGAACCTCATTACCTCTTTCCTATGAGATTGCCTTTGGTGGAGGATTGAAGTGGTGGAGACCCAGTTGGAAGGAACTTGGTTTCTTGGTTTCGAACCGTGCTGACACAGAAGTATGTAATGTTGTCACTTTTGTTGATCAATTATAAATAGAAATACTCATTTCCCGTCCTATTGGTATCTTACCAATATATGATTATTATCCATGGGCGTGTTTGTAATGTTTATTAATGGATTATGTTATCTGATGTCCTAACCCCTTTTATATCATCACTATGTACTTCCTCTACTAGTTGGTTGAGAACTTCTTGCAGGTATAAATCTTTGGGTCAAAGTGCTCAACGGTGGAACATCATCAAACGTTGGATCGAGGTAGGTATCTTTCTTATATTGCACATTAGTCTATATAGCATATGTTGGAATTGAGTTGATTTCTACAGTCATACCTGTCTGTTGTGGTTCACCCTTGGCCATAGAGAGTTTTTCCCTTGTAACACATAATTACAGATCCACTATTCTCTCAACCAATTTCCCATTATTACAAAATATAATCCCTTCAAATCATCACACACATCTCTCATATATCTTGGATAAGATATGTTATCCATTCCCCATGATCTTCTCCTTGAAATAGGCTTGAATTATCTCCTCAAATATTAAAATGGTGGAGAAAGTATCCGAGAAGTCCTTTTGTATTAATTCTTCACATATTCCTACACATTACAAAACTCACACATTTTTCAGATATATATGAAAACATGTCAATTTTCTAATATTTAATCACAAATTCCCTTTTAGTACTAAAATGAATAAAGTGGAAAATAATAAGGTGAAACCCAAATATATTTATGAAAATGATATCATGAAAGGTTAATGGGGCGATGAGATGTGAAGAGTGATGAAGGGAAATGTGGATGAAAATATGACATTTCTGAGCCCCAACATACTTCCCAATTGAACTTGTTGCATGTCCACATGCAACTATGCATGGATCTTGTCAAGAAATTTGGGCATCTGAATTTTGTCTTTGAGTGATGATAATGAATATTTCCAAGATGAGATTTACATGAGTAACAACTAAATTTTTATTATGGTTGGTTCTTGTGTGACAACCATGAATATAAAGAATGTTGGTTATTTTGTAAACAACATTCATTTCATTATTTGTTCTCTTGCTGCTATGATAATAAAATGTTGGTTCTTGTGTAAACAACATTCATTTCGTTATTTGTTCTCTTGTTGTTATGATAATAATTTACCCATATACTTGCTGGAAAAAATAATCTATCAATGTGCATAAGGAAACATCACTGAGTATAAGAAATCCCTTTTGCATATTTGTGAATCATGCTAATATGTATATCAATGCTTATGAATCGAAGTGCAACAAAGTATCATTGGAAAAGAAACTTTGGTAAATGGTAAATGAGGGAAAAAATGGAATGATGGTAGTGGAAAAATGGAGTGATGATAGTGAATAAAGTCCCCTACCCCTCAACTGAACTGGTTGCATCTCCACATGAAACGTGGCATAAGTCATAGAATGGAAAAGGAGAGGGAGCTCGGTGAGCGAATTTTCCAAATTATTCATTGCTAGCAGTTGAGGAATTACATGATTAAAGTTTAGAAAATAACATACCTCCACTTACCCAAAATGTTATGAACTATGCAATAGGAATATGGTTGATGCGGCTGCTGGAGCATGGAATATGTCACTGCTGCAGGATCATGCGAAAGGTGACTGCTGATGTAGTTGCGACTGCTGTAACTGTTGGATCAGAGAATGTGAAGTGAAGGAATCTAAATTTCTGATTGGTTGTATGAATCAAAAGATGAAGTATGAAAGTGGAACTATGGTACTCTCATATGGTTGGAAAAATACTGCTATAACTATTGATGGAGTCATGGAAAACTGTATAGTCTTCACCCACTGCTAAACACGATGGTACAATTCTAATCATGCGAATGGATGTCTCAATGTCGAGCATGAAGAGAAGTCATTGGATTACTAGCCATTGATGAATGCCGTTAACCAATCTAAGGAAAATCACCATTGATGTGAATGAGTGCCAAGGTACCTGAGTACATCTTGCAAAGTGCAAATGGATGTGCTGATGTTCAGCCACTTGCAAGATCTGACGATCAAGGGACATTGATGTATGCCCATGATTGTCAGTGAGAGAAATTTCCATTAAGGCATGCAAGCCTCTAGGTACTCCAAATGGACTTTAGTCTATATCCCAGATAAGGTGTTGAGGATGATGGGCAAAGACCTGTTGAAAGGTGGGCCTTAAGGAATCCCACATCAGTCAATGATAGTTTGATAAAAATATTGGTAGGACTATAGGAAATATCTCAGTAGCAACAATGTTTGTGGCAAGGAAATGTGGTCATGGAAAGAGAGCTGGATAGTTTTATTGACAAGGCAAAATGAACTGAAAAAGATAAAGAGATGTATGTGACTCAGAAAAGTAGGCACGTTTGAAGCCATGAAGGATAAGGAAATGGATGATAGACTTCAACACAGGGATGACCAATGTGCTTTGAAGGAAAAATGCAGGTAAACATTCATGACACAAATGGGTTTATGAAAGGTCATTGTGTAACAACAAACGCCATGATGTTTATGATGAGTAACAACTCCTTAAAGCATTCAACAAAGCATGTTTTCGGAAAAATGTTGCGATTCTTGAAAATCACTATGGAATGGAATGCAGGCGTCTTCATTACTACAATCAAACTTAGTACTAATCCTACATGAAAACTATGAGAGCTTCAAAAAATATAATATGCAGGAATGAGTACTAATGTGATCAAATAAAATAAAAATAAAATGTGCTTTACCTGTTTCCCTTTGCACGCAAGTTCTATCGTTGATTATTGGTAAAGTGAATCAAGAAACCAAGTCAACATATATGTAAAAGAATTATTTTCAAGAATGATTGAAATGTCCATTTGCTATAGATTTATTTTTATTTTATTATTTTATTATTATTATTTTTTAATAAGTTTTCATACATATGTATATATGTATATTTTTATATGTATATTTTATTTTCATTTTTTTGGTTATATATATATATATATATTTATTTATTTATAATATTTATTTATTTATTTGGTAGGTGCTATGATGATGTCTGGTACGCAGGCCAATTCTTGATGCTTCCATTAGCTGCAACTTCAGGACATATTTCACTGAGGTTTTGATCTCTTGATCACGACAATCATTTGTTTCATGCCCAGGTAATCCACAGGTCGCGTGCAAAGAGAAATTAGGTCTAAATCTTGGAATGAGGTGAAATAAGGTGTCTCCCTATAGTCGAGGACTTCTAATTAGCTAGCCTGTCAGGTATGGGATTAATAAGATAGGGTGGCAATCCCTCAACCAGAGAAGAAAGCACTCGATATTATTTGAATTCTTCTTGAAGACCCACACTCAACCAAACAATATAGTTGGCATAAGAGAGTCGACGCCCCAAATAATTAGTGTGCAGACGTGATCAGACAGGAAATTTCTATCACTCTAAAGACTATGAGGAGGGAATACATTCGTTGGAAGCTGAAAGCTATAAATCATGGCCTCTCTGACACTTTATCTATGTATTCTTTTACTGATGTCAGTTCCCCATGCAATTAAGTATCTTTCATTGATGAATGTGACTTGGTACCTGTAATATTTCTATGAAGACATTGTCATAAGTCCTCTTCTCATTGCGAGTGGGAACAAAAGAATAGAATGCCTCCTCCAGCCATTAGAGCCTTAAACCCACATCATATATAAGATGAATAATTTCCAGGGTGTTATGTTCTTTCTCAACTCGTTAGTTAGTGCTACTATCCACACTTGGTTACAACAAACAACAACTATGCTCCTCGAACTTGAAACTTACAGATGAAGGAAATGAGATTTTATTACTTCTATCATTCTGCGTGGAGATTTCGCACGCCTAGGGTAGACATTTGATCCATCAAAATGAAATAACACATCTAGCACCTACATTACTGAATCCCTCTGGATGATTCATTGTCTCACGGATTGTGCCCATGGTGCATAGCCTAAAAGCATCTTCCAAAGACCTTCTTTTTCACATTTTTGAGTCTACAGCCATAACTTCTTGATCTATTTTTTTCAGTCTTCTGTCACACACATATATCAAGGAGTTGGAAGCCACTTGATCGATAACAAAGATCAAGGAGCGTTCCTACAGTTCCCAATTTTTTCGCTAGTCCATAATTCTATGATGGTGCAAATCTTCACATTAGACGAAGGTAGTATAAAGCATAATTAAATTTGGAGGAATATAAAGCATGATGGGTGGAAAATATTGGATTGTATTGGCTGGTACATTACTCGTTGGGTTCTACCACCATTTCCCAGACCAGCAGGTTTCAGACTCTGACCCTCAGGCAGTGATCCAGTAGCAGATAATTACATAAGGTATGATAAAAAAGAAGAAGAATACAGGGTTTTCAACAGCATGAAGTCGTTCCTCTTTAGAGAATATCATCAGGATTGTTATTTCATGGGATTGGAATCCCAAATATCTCGCATGATAATTTACACAATCTGCGAAGGGGTAAATCTATTCGTAAAAGATCAAGAAATAAAAAAATCCACATTTTAATATCTAATACGATTCGTAGTGATCTTAAGATAATGGTTGCAGCTCATGATCACTAAAAATAAGTAACTATATCCATCTCTCTCAGTTTGTTCGTTAAATAAAAAATGCATGCCTTTCACATATGCTTCATTCATAAGGTTTTTTTTTTTCTTTTCTTTCTAGGGACAAGCCTCTGAGACTAGGGAGAGCATTTCTAGCTTCAATGTGATCGCCTGCAACACTGGGAGAGACCTTCATTCCATTCTTAAATACCTATCAAGTGGATCTGTTGGCGAATGCATACTACTATTCTAGATCTGAACATTAGCTCATTTTACTAATTGTCAACGTAAATCTGATTCCAAGATAAAGCATACACATAAAAACTTCGAGGTGCCAAAATGTTGGTGGTAAATATTGTCATTAAATAAATGTCCAATCATTTAATTGTCAACCTGAGGAGTTCATAAACTTATGAAGCACAAGCACAATATATGCAGGATTGAAGCTAATTTAACCTAATCTAATGTTAAAGCTACAACTGAGATTGAATCATTAAACTAATGCAGGAAGATGAAACACACTATTTGGAATTGAATTGCTAAAACACATGACTGAAATGAAATTGCATAAATGAAATTGACTTGAAATGGAAACTTGCATCAAAGGAAAAACAACATGTGAAGAGAAACAAGACGACACATGTGAGATCACACCAATAGTAAATCAATCTCAAATTACATTACAAGAATCAAATGACAAATCATGAAGCAATAAAGAAATCATGAATCAAACTAAGAATCCCTTTCTCTTTCAAATCCTAATGACTACTCCTAAATGACGACTCAATGAATACCAAATGATTCCTTAATCACTACTCCCTCATGAAGGGAGAACAATCTCTTTTATACATGAGAGACTTGAATATAAGATAACCATCTCATAATTACTGATCCATTATTCTCTCAACCAATTTCCCATTATTACAAAATATAATCCCTTCAAATCCTCACACATATCTCTCATATATCTTGGATAAGATATGTTATCCATTCCCCATGATCTTCTCCTTGAAATAGGCTTGAATTATCTCCTCAAATATTGAAATGGCGGAGGAAGTATTCGAGAAGTCCTTTTGTATTAATTCTTCACATATTCCTACACATTACAAAACTCACATTTTTGAGATATATATGAAAACATGTCAATTTTCTAATATTTAATTACAAATTCCCTTTTAGTACTAAAATGAATAAAGTGGAAAATAATAAGGTGAAACCCAAATATATTTATGAAAATGATATCATGAAAGGTTAATGGGGCGATGAAATGTGAACAATGATGAAGGGAAAGGTGGATGAAAATATGACATTTCTGAGCCCCAACAGGCTTCAAAACTCTGCTATTTGTCACAGGAAATGCACAAAGTTCATTTCCTTGAAAACTTACTGCTTAGTAAAAACCCACAATGAAATTCGAAATTCAATGTCCTTTTCCTTTAATTATATTGATTTACCAATACTTCTATTGATGGAGCATTTACTTTCCTTAATGAATAAGATTTAGGCAGTAGTCTAAAATCTCATTTGGAATGATTTCCGTAAATCAATTATTAATGTCATTAAATTTCGGGAAAAGCACATATGAAATTTGAACTTATTTGAGTTGTTATTCAGCCAATGATTAAATACGTGATAATCACCATTAATGTATTAGTTAATCACACTTATCGTTAAGTAAATTTTGGAATTTCGGGTATCGAGATATCCTATAATGTTTCAAGGTATGACTTCCGAAGCGTGAAATCAGGATGCGATTAGTTAATTTTAATCATGTTTAACCCTTTTTAATAATCGTGATTAACCTAAAACATTTTCACGATTTCAGATATCGGGACTTTGATAATTGCTCGAGGAAGGATCCCCAAAACGCGAAATCGCGATACGATTAATTAACCATTAATCGTTTTTAATCCTTAATTAATCTAGTTTAAAAGCTTAAGACAATTTCGCGATTTCAGATATCGATATTTTGGAGTTACTACATGTTGAACTGTCTGTATCGTGAAACTCCGAAACCCGACATTTGGAAAACAACTGTTAGTGATTTGACTCTTTAATGAGTAGGAAACTCCATAACTTTTAAGAGTTTAGGATCATTCAATTAGGTGAAATATTTCATCAGTGGTGAGACTCAAGAGTGCATTTCTTTTATTTGAACAAGAATGAAATCTATTAAAGTATAAATTTTTATAAATATATATATTTGTTCCAACATAAGCTCCATCTAGGAATCTCATCTCCCTGTGAGACGTAGAATAATAGTAGACCAAGTAGCCTTTATTGGGTAAATGGAGTCATTATTGCATTTATGTGAAACACATTCTGAAAAAGGACACACAGAAGGACTTTGGACTTCATCCATATCTCCAAAATCTTTCAAAACTTAATCATTCACCGATCTCGAGTTTAGGCTTATTAATGGATTCCTTTTCTTAAAAATGATTTCAGATTTTTCTGAGATAATCAAAATAACTTTAACTGATGTATTAGACTCTGTTCGATTTTGTTCGCAACAAGGAAAAGTAATTTTAATGTTTTAATTAGGGAGTCCTGTGCTGGCTTAGAATGTAGATCTAGTAAAAAAAGAACTAGTTACCAAAGTACAATATAATATATGTATAACAACCTTGTAGATATCATAGACATTGCTTCACTGCCAGCGAGCCTGTTCAGTACCCTGGTGAAGCTATCTGATTCCCATATTGAATTTCCTTTCACCAATTCAATCAGTAGCTTTGCATTTAAATGTTGGGATGAGGACAATCATTTAATGAATTTCCTTTCATCATCTCTTTTTTGGACTAGATGGGGGCAATCATTTTATGAATTTCCTTTCACCATCTGTCTTATTTTTTAAAACATGAAGTGTGGGAAAACAATTTGTATATAATATACCAGGGATGATATCTATTTATAATTTAGCAATAGAGGTTTGTTAACTCACTTTGATTACTCTAGACTAATCATCTTCTGACCTTCAAAACACCTTTGCCTACAGGAAGTTTTTAAGGAGAACTTTTAATTCCACGGACTTTCCTTGAGCGAAACTAATCAGTGTAAATCAGTTAGAAAAGCTAAAGTATTTAGGATTATCCCAAACATACTTTCTTTCAGTTAAATTTATAGGGATCATAAGGATTCTTTGCCTATTCTCATGTTGAAAACTTGTTTCTGAGCTCTCAAAGTTAAGGTGAAGTCCTTTTTCCTCCATGAATATCAAGAAAAGATATTTAGAATCACAGGAAAATCTACCTTGAGGATAAGCATGAAAAACATAATGAGGATTCAAATTTCTATTGTGCACACAGTCACTCCCATGCGAGTTTTTTTATTGATTCTCAAATTCTTTTCTTTAAGGTCTTTTTATTGCTTATTTTCTTATTATAAATCTTATTTTATTTTTAAAATTTTGATTGTATTTTATTTTTAAATTTTATTTTATCCAGAGAAAACTCTTGAGAATTAAACTGTAATTTTATATTCCAATGGTTGTATATTAGGTGACAATATTTTTATAGATGAAAATTCTGTCATACCTAGTGATATCTCCTTGAAAATTTAACATGGGTCAGTAGGGAAAAAGCTCATACCTCAGATTTTCTCTATATTTTCAACCAAATAAATTATCTATTTATCACCTGTTTCGACAGAAAGCCAATGTTTTGAAATGTGAGCATCGATTTCTGATACATCTTATCTCTCGGCTATCAACAAGTATCCTACAATGAAAATAAACCTGAGAGTTGTCAGAAACTTTTGTAGATCAGAACTCTATGCGTTACTTATTTTTATATTTTTGTTTTTATGAAATTGACAAACCTGTTTTTATTTACAGTGAAAGTAAAGACTTACCAAAGGAACGGAAAATTTTAAACAAAAATGTGAAAATCAAACTGGTATGTACAATGGGAGTTAGGAATCTGGTTACTTCATGAAATGCTTCAGGTAACGCCCGTTGATAGGGGCTTAAGGATTTTCCCATAGAGATTTTCTAACAAAAATGAATTGTTTCCCTCAGAGGTTGTGATCTTGAAAGGTCCACACTAGATATGGTCAAATTTGTTGTGCTTTCCTGAGTGTTCCTTCCTGGCATCCCACTTTAAAACCAGGTCACCATGGAGAAATTCCCTATCTTTAGCTTTTTGGTCAAACAGGGCTTTCATGCTATCCTGATATTTCTGGAGTCTCTCATCCACTTCAACCCTATTTTGTTGGACTTCAATCAATTGATTCATTCTTCTGGTGATGTCATTTGGCTCTTCCATTATGTCCTACCAGAGTTTCATTATGGGCAGAGAAAAATTTATAGGGAGAACTACATCTGTACCGTACACCATTTGAAAAGGGGACATTCTGATTGTTTTCTTAGTGCCTATTCTATTAGCCCACAAAACATATTTCAAATGCACATTCTAGGCTTTCTTATTTTCAGTCAACGCTTTTTTAATTATGGTGATTAGACTCTTGTTCGAGGACTCAGCTAATCCATTTCCATGAGGGTAGTAGGCTATGGAATGTCCTAGTACAATGTTATAATTTTGACAAAAACTTACCATAACGATGGATTTGAAGGTTTGGGAATTATCAGTGACTATCTTCTGAGGACAACCGAATCTCGATAAAATGTTCTCCTCTAAGCAATTGATCACCACTACGTCCATTTTATTTCATGTCGGAATGGACTCCACTCATTTAGTGAAATAGTCAGTAGCGGTCAAAATCCACTTATGTTGTGCGCTTGAATGTGGGTGTATTTCACCGATGAAATCCAAACCCCATTGTTGAAACAAGGCTTTTGTTTTGACTGGGACCAAAGATAAGGCCATAAGCTTTTGCTTGCCTGAGAATAGTTGGAAGGGGTTACAGGCTCTAACTTTGGAATTTACATCAGTGAATAATTTTGGCCAATAATATCCAACTCTAGGGATTTTATAGGTCATTTCTCTCCAGGCGTTATGCCCTCCACACACCCCTTCGTGAAACTAATTTATGACTCTCTCTTTTTTAGATTCTATTAAACAGCTTAATAAAAATCCTAGAGGATCCTTCCAATATAGCTGGCTATCCATGATACAATACTTTACTGCTTGCAAATTCAACATTCTATCTTTGGAAGGGGTCATATCACTTGGGCACTGCAGAGTTAGAAGGTAAGAAACTATGTCTTTATACTAGGTAGAGGAAGAGAAATTTTCTTGGATCTCGATTGTAGGTATAGTAACATCAAATTCGTCTATGTTTGGAAAATCTTCATAAGCTTATATATGATTTATCCCAAGTGACTGGAAATTTGATTCGGCTAATAATTTAGCCAAACCTTGACCTTTGACAAGTTTGGTCAGTTTTAATTCTAGGCCAAATTCTTGAATCTTGGCTAACCATTTGCCCCTTTTTCCATCACTATTTGGTTGAACTAAATATCCTTGACAACACTGGTTGGTACATAGGCAATTATCTTAGAATGGAGCACATAAGTCCTGAAATATTTGAGGGATTTTACCATTGCATATGCTTGATTTTCCAATATATCATATCTCAGTTTAGCATCCCTGAGACTTTTACTAAAAAACATTATTGGCTGCTCGAAACCTTCATCGTTTTTTTGTAAAAGCATGACAGTGATAGTGTGTTCGGAGGCGAATGTGAAAATCAAGAATTGTTTCACATAACTGGGTTGGCCAACACCGGTGCTTCACTTATAAATTTATTGATGTGTTCAAATGACGCTTTGGATTTGGTTTTCCATTTGATCTCGTTGTCCTTTTTTAGCATATCTGTAATCAATTTTACAATTTTAATGAAGTTTGGGATGAATCTTCTTAAAAAAATATTTTTTCCTAAAAGTGACTGTATTTCTTTTCCGTTCCTAGGAATATTGATAGTATCTATAGATTCAACCCTTTTCAGGTCGATTTTGATTCTATCTTGAGATACTATATGGCCCGAGTGTTTACCTTCCTACATTGCAAAGTGAGATTTCTTGGGATTCAGAGACAAACCAAATTTTCGACATTTCTCAAACGTTTGTTTAAGGTGTACCAGGTGATCTTCATCAAATTTAGAAAAAATGGTTAGATCATCAAGATAAATGAAAACAAACTTATCTCTTTCACCAACAAAAGAGATATCCAAAGCTCGTTGGAAAGTGGCTCCTGCATTCATCAAACCGAATGGCATTTTATCATACATAAAGGTACCCCATGGGATGGTGAATGCAGTTTTGTCTTTATCATCCTCATGGACTGCAACTTGATTATAGCTTGAAAATCCATCAATCATAGACATTCTATTTTCTCCAACCACTTTTTCCATACGTGATCCATTTTAGGTAATGGATAATTATCTTTGAGGGATGATCTATTTAAGTTTATGAAATCTACACACAGTCTGATTTCACCAATTTTCTTCCTGACCAGAACCAGATTGGCTACCCACTCGGAATACCTGAGTGGAACAATGATCTTCACATCTAGGATCTTTTTCACCTCCCTTTCTATAGTATAGGATTTATCTATCTGAGCTTCTACCTGAAAGGTTTAACGCCCTTTTTTAGGGAAATTTTGTGTTTGATTACAGTGGTATCATAAGTTCTTAATTCATCATAAGACCAGGAGAAAACATCCTTGTACTTCTTGAGTAACTCGACATATTTGATTGATCCGGATTCTTTTCGGCACGAAATGAGATCGAAGATATAATAAAGAAATTCACAGAGATATCATAGATATTCAATAATATAAGAGAAATGTATCAGAGATGCAACCATAAGCACAGATATATAGTAATACATGATTTCTATTAATCAAATAAATGTACAGAGACTGTAAAAATACAGAGTGAAAGACTCACTAGAATGGTGGCAGCTTATCTCTGAGAAGAGATGTGACGGCTACTTGCATTCGCAAGAAGATGATTACAATGAGGCTCTAAAGGCCTTTTTACAATAAAAAAGAATTCCAAAAACCCTAGACATCCAAAAACCTAACCCTAGGAGATGAAGTGGCAAAAGTCATGTGGGCCTCGTTTGGGTAAGTTAGTACATCAACTTCCTAGGGTCGTAACTTTTGCATACGATCTCCGTTTTAGGCATATGATAGCTCGTTGGAAAGTTATCGTCAAGGAGATTAATTTTGGGGGATAAATTATGCATTTGACTATCATTGAGAACTTGGATCTCAAAAAACCTTCATTTAGGCCCTCAAAAATGGCCCCTGAAGTTAAAACCTGCTAAAAATAGTAAATTGCCAAAATTGCCAGAAAACTGTTTTGAGCCAGTCGGAAAAGGTGGGTGGCCACCGATATCCACCTATATCATTGATTGTCATTTCTGGGGGAATGTATTTAGATAATTGTACCATATTAGGAGTTTCCTTGGTGCTTATATTACAATCTTCAACCTCTTCAGGCTGAGGCTGCAAAGTAGAATTTAAGGGAATGTCATCATGATCAAATAATCTTTCCAAAGGAATCATACCTTTAGGGATATGATTATTTTTCAGTACCAACATACGGTGATTAGCGATCTTATCTTGGAACTCCTGAGGATATTCCCCTTCTTGCATGATCCAAGCAGGGTCATTCTGATTTTCTTGATCAATATGTGTTTCAGAAAATTTGTCCACCATTTCTAAGAATTGTCTGATTTGCTCATCATCTTCGAAGAGCTGCCGGTTTTGAACATTGTTTGGTATTGAGGGTTTGTGCCTCATTTTTGTGTGATACTTTAGTTTGAGGACAGTAGGAGGTACAAACGTTGCAGTTGCTTTGGACAATGAATCTGCCTATTGATTTTCCATTCTGGGGATGTGATGAATGTTAAACGATGAGAAAAAGTTCTCAATAGGATCCCAGGCACAATTTTTGTATGACCTCATCCTTGGGTGTTTGGCCTGATACTGTTTCTTTATTTGTTTCACAATCAATTCCACATCACCATAAACTATGAGGTTTTCAATTTTCAACTTCCTGGCAGCCTCTAATCCTAAAACCAGGGCTTTGTATCTGCATACATTATTGGTATAATCGATGTCCCACTATAATATGTAGGAAAAGGTAATAATGAACTCATCTTCAGGTGCCACAAAAAACACTCCATCTCCTAATCCTTCATAAGATGAAGCACCATCGAAATACATTTTCCAAACTCCAACACTATTTGCATTTTTATTTGTCTTTTCTATTTTTTCTTTTTTTGTACAATTTTCTTCTATACATTCATCTAAATCATCATCTAGAGATAATATATAGTTTCATAAATCCCGATCAACAACATAAACAGGGTAATTGTTTGGATTTTTCGGGTCACTTACAGTATATGCCAACCTTGTTTCTCTGTACTTGCGAGTGAGTTGTCCGCCGAATATCAGGATTGTAGTGTATGTCATGTCGAGTTGAAGGGATCCTCCAATTTTGGCGCCCCATGACCTAGATAACAACATTACATACTTTTCAAGGATATCAACAACAACCACATCCATCAGAATACTTTTTACAGGAATCTGTGCAAGATTAACCACTAAATATTTAATCATACCCATACATTTAACTTTTATCGAATCAAAAGAATACAGATCTCTGTATGGTATGGTAATTTCAAGGCCCAGTTTTTCCATAATAACTTTGCTCATCACATTGTGGGAGGATCCAAAATATAACATACAATTATGGAGCAAATGATCATGCACAGTCAACATGATCTAAAAAGGAGTGACAAAATCTCTGGAATTTTCAAAATGCGAACCAAACATTATAGTCGTTTTATCATCTTCTAAATTTATAACATCTTCATGACTTTCAATACCCGAAAAGTTGATCATTTTGGCAATCTGTTTTCTATGTGTGGGGTTTTTTTCCAGTTCAACCAGAGGTACATGGATCTTGATTTTATTAATCTAGTTTTCTAGATTGAAACTCCCCATTGTATTTTCGGCTTCTCTGGTTGGGATCTCTATCTCCCTTTTTTTGATTTATTAGTTTGTGTTTCTTTCATTTTGGCTGTCTTTGTTTTGACAGTCAGAATTTCCATTGCTTTTGTCTCGGCAGTGTGTGTTTCAACTGCTTTTGTCTTGGCAGTGTGTGTTTCAACTGTTGATTGAGCTGCTTCATTCACTTTACTTCTCGTCAAGATATTTTTCGGTTGGGAAGTTGTGACATTTCTATCTCTAGGCCTTAAATTATACTTATGTTGAATCTCGACCATTATATTGTCGACAATTCCTTGATAAACAAAATATTATGTAATATTTATACTATCATCATTAAACATGTATTCTACACCTAAATAAATTTCATAATCTTGCCTCTTCAAATGAGGTTCTTGATCATCATCGCTAATATTATTCATGTCTTCCTCTAACTCCTCAAAGTTTTGCATGTCATCTCCTCCTATAAAATTTTTGTTTTTAAAGGGGGTTTGAATCTTTTGATCTTCATTTTTGATCTTTCTTTGTTGTGTTTGAGGGTTAAGATTTCTTCTGAAATCTTTTCTAGCGAACCGATCCATTTTAGATTGGTCCAATTCCATCCTCGAGATTTTGTTTGATAATTATTTAATTATTTTTTCCATGTCATCCATTTTGTCTTCCGCAGACCTCGTAGATCTGGAGGATCCTTCTTGTTCTCTAAATCGTCTGGTTTCTTTATTTCCTGTTTCGGCTTTAGCTTTCAACCTTCCTGATGCCATCATATTTGACTCAATTTCTATAGCATTGTCCTTCATTCTTGTGAGGTCTTCATATCTCCTTTCCCTCAACATTAAGGCAAAGTCAGGCTCAAAATACCTGACAAAAGTCACTTTTGCTGCAAGTTGCGAAGGTTTAACCTCAACTGGAATTTCGTTATATAGTTTATTAAATCTCTAAGTGAATTTGAGAATTGTCTTTGAATTTTTCTTTCTTAAAGCTCCATACTTGGTTAGATAGTAAAGGTCATCTTTCATCTTTCCTCTCTCCCCATTTTCCGAGAAAGGAATTTTCTAACTCGTCATATATTCTTATAGATCCTTTTGGAAGCCCTTGGAACCATTTTCTCACTTGTCCATCAAAATTTTGAACTAGGAGCCTTGAATAAACATCCTCATTCTCAAGGCCAAGGATATTGACAAATTGATCGAAAAAAATTATGTGTTCAATGGCAGTTAAGTCTCCCTCTCCTGTGAACTTTGGCAGGATTTTCATATGGTTTTCGAGTAAATCATGGAGGGGAAATGGGAGGACTAAAGGATCATACCTAGAAACTACTTTAGAAAAAATTCTAGGAGGTGGGGGTGGTCCTTGACCACCTCCTCCTCCTCCTATAGCACCCAATACTCCTCCACCTCCACCACCTCTCGCACCACCTTTGACACCACCTCCTCCGACAACAACCATTAATAATCTAGGGGATGAAACTTGGAGATCATAGAGAGGATTTTCAAATATGTGTAGTGACCTTTCAGCTACTTTGGGATGAAGCGAAAGAGGTTCTGGGAACTGACTGTCCGGAGATCGAAAATATAAAAGGGGGGGGAAAGAGAGATGAGGACTAAGTTCTTCGGATTTGCAGGATATGTAAACAGGAGAACCAACAGGAGTTGAATCTGAGTGTATAATATATTCTTCAAAAATTCGGGAAGTTGGAATCTTTACTTCGGGGACTGATGGAATATCAACCAAAGCAGGTATCGAGATGGGTCTTTTTCCTTTATTAGTAAAAGAGGCAATTGAATCGGTTTCGGCCTTTATCTCAGGTAAAACCAACTCGGGGTTTATGATTTCGGCTTCAATTCTATCAGCCAATGTTTCTCCGAAATGGATTTAGGTGGACCCTTCTTGTGGATTTAATTGTTTAGGTGGAACCTTAGCATTAGACTGTGTGGGTTTGGTTTGGTAAACATTACTTTTGGATGCAATGGTATGCTTCAGGTATCCCCTTGGTTTTAAAAAATTTTCAGGGTCGGATACAAGCGTGGTCTTCTTATCGTCTGGATTTTTTCTAGTATTCCTTCAACTGAATGCCATCTTATTAATGGTGGATTCTCGAATTGAAAATTAAAATTAGCCTTAATACTGTATTCAATCTTTGTTCACTATCAAAGAGAGAAACTTACCATGTCTTTCTCCAAGGGAAAAATAACTATGTTTCTCCATCCCCGACAACGGTGACAAAAAGATGTTGTTCCTGAGATTAAACTTAAGGCTCAAATAATAATGTTAGGCGTCGATAATTTAAGGAATAATTTTCTTTAAGAGTGATTTTTCTTCCATTAGTTATGTAAGAATTTAAATCCTCGAATGAAATTTATAGTTGAACAGCACATAGGCCGTGTTTCGTCGTCTGAGTCAATTAATCAAATTGAGTGGTGATGGAGAAATTTACAAAAATAGTAAACAAACTAAGGAATCAATGACAGAAGAATCTTTCCTTGTTTATAGTAGATGAAAGAGTGGAATGCACCCCTGAAGGATATATGATATAGTGATCCAAGTAGCTTGTAGGTCTTGTATTTGTTGATAGAAAATATAAAGGAAAACCTACTTGCTTATCAAATAACTAAATGAAATATGATTACAGTAGATGTTGTACTAAATTGCAATCATTCACTTGTCGGGGAGTAACATAAAGGAAATTGGAAATATGAAATACAAGAAGAGCACATAACTCAAACTGCACAAAATTTGGAATCCCTGTCTGCGCTTGTATTAATACTCACAAAGGATGAGCTTTCTTAGTTACAATACAACAAGAAGCAACCTTTGTTCATTCTTCTAAATATGTATTTATACAAAAGGTTCTCAACCCTAAACGGTTGGAATTCTCCTTATTTCTAAAATAGTAATGGTTACAAAAAGTGAAATCTAAAACGTTTCACTTGTATCTCTTTTGTCTCTTCGTCATGTTGGAAGAGGAATTTTTCCTTCCTGTTGTATAGCTCATAAACATATAATCTCTAATCATGATCTATAAAGATGATGTGTATAGATTACCTCATTGGTTCTCAGAGGTGTTGTCTTTTCCTTGTTCTATACATTTAACACATTTTCTCACAAATTGTACCACTAGCCTAAAGGGTTATGTTAAGTCATTTGCCTCAAAAGCATATAATTTATTTTCTAATTGAGGCAATCTATTTTCCATCCTCCTATCTTCTGAAGCTATAGATTGTAGTTGCAAACTGGGCTTCACTAGCCATCTATTTATCTGATTAATATCAATCTTCTTTAATTGAAAGATTTCAACGTGAGCCTCTTCCATGTTGGTCTTAATGTTAAGTTGATTCTTTGCTATATCAACTTGTCCTAGTACTTCAGAGATGTTATATTTGCTGAGGCCCAATGACTCTTTGTCAAGTGAATGAAAATCTTCTTCACAAGCCTTGTTCACTTCTTTAGCCATTCTTTTACTTTCAGCTATGTTAGTTTCCTAGGTCTTCAATATTATATCGCCTCTGATTTCCTTCAAAATAGACAACCTGGAAACCATAGATACTCCTTCCCTTGCTGATGATACAACTGCTTCTTGGAAATTGGTCTGAGTGGTAATAGCCTCTCTCCTTTAAACCGATGTTATCTAAGGATTGATTTATCACCTGAAAATGGTTTTGGATAGATTACACCTTATTGAAAAGGCTTCACTGTGTTGATTCAAATTCCTTATGTACCTCTAGAGTTTGGGTTTGGAAAGCTAATATATCCACTACTTCTTTTTCAATTAAGCTTACCTTCGCTTGCAACTGCTTGACTAATTCATTGCTTGTCTGTGACTTTTTTTGCTTCTCATCAAGATCCTATTTGAGTTGTTCGATTTCCTGTCTATCACTGGCTCTAATATGCTCAAAATTCTTGTTGATATCACTCCTGACATCCTTTTCCACCATTTTCACTTGATTTTGCAATTGTCTTATCAACATATCTTTCTGCTTCAACTTCTCCTTCAAGTTTCTCACTAAAAACTAGTTTGTTGTCGCAAAATATCCCAGTGAGCCTGCGACCTCTGTAGCAAAGTCTTCTTCTTCTAGGCCCTTCCCATATAATAGCACCATGTGCTTCTTGACAATTGCACCACCCCTTTGGTGTGTTTATCTTCTTACTGCCGCCCTTCATTTCTTATTGAATAATAATTACGAAGGAGACATCTCTTCTTTCGAAATAGGTGTAAGGTCTCCTATGAATACAACTTCGTCCATCGGGTTCCCTCTACTGAACTGCAGAGTTGTGACAGATTGAATAGGACTGCCTATCTCAGTGGATGCCTACTTCCTGAATGTGTCAGTTTTTGGTTTACCCGATGTGGATTGTGGCTTCTCTTCTGCCTTCTTTATCAAGACCTCGGTTTCCTCCAAATTTTCTCAGGCATCCTGTCCAATAGAGATCCTTGTTTCTAACCCTTGGGTCTCCATTTGCTGTGTGGCTGGAGGCGTTGGGGTTTCCCCTTGCAATAATTTGGGGGGGCTATTTCTTCGATGCTTCTGGAATTTATTAAACTCTGCCAATTTATCTGGCTCTAGAGATTAAACTCGGTTCAAGACCTCCTGATAGGACCTTGCTCCTCGAAATATTTTGTCTGGAGGAGAATATTCATGTTCATATCTTTTCAAGTTGCAGAGGCCCATGTGGCTACCTATGATTTTCTGTGGATTGTGATTCTTAAATTCGATATTGACCAACTTGATTTTTTCTAGGGCTGCATCTTCTACTTTTGAATGGCCAAAGTCCAGCAGAGAGAACATACCAATTCGCACAAGAAAAATGAGCCATACCCTCTTTTGTACTACTTTAATCTCCTTGCTAATTCCCCCATGCATAGTTTGATGTGATATTTTGTGACACACCAATCTATCTAGTAAAAATTGAGGCAGAACATGTGGAGGAACCGAGCAACCGAAAACCCTAATATAGGATAAATGCTCTTCAATGTACCAATCTTCTATCTTGCCCAAATTTGTCACAATTTTGTCAGAAATCCTGGGAGGTGGGTAGCCATATATAGCGGTATGCATCGACACCTCCACCCAGTTGCATATTTCATAGAAAAATTCTTTCGCCTTGTCCTCCCAAAGTATCGAATGATAAATATGTATGGGTTCAACACTAGTTGGAGTCCAACTCTAGCCCATTAGGGGAAATGTGTCATAAAATAGACATCGTCCATGATATAAGCCGACATGAAAAATTGGACTGGTTTCCCCTTGTCTTTTAGTGACTGATATCTTGTAATCTCTTTAAC
Source organism: Picea engelmannii (assembly GCA_009831015.1). Lineage (NCBI taxonomy): Eukaryota > Viridiplantae > Streptophyta > Pinopsida > Pinales > Pinaceae > Picea > Picea engelmannii. The sequence goes on from ML796842.1 coordinate 108,897, forward strand.
CAAACTGTCTAACAATATATTGACCCAATCAAATTAATATCCCTATACTACTGTCTGCATAATAGGCACCCACAGTAAAAATAAATGGGTTGTGTTTTCCTTCCCGTAGAGTTTACACATCATCATTGCTATGTACATTATGTGAGGTTCTAGTGTGGCAACTAGGTATACGCCATGGGAATCAACTCTGATCTTCTCGGGGCGAGAGTACCAGTCCTTAATTAAATCGATAAGGTTTTTTCCATATTGGGCACATTCCTTCTTTTCAAAGTCTACTAGGAAACTGACATTGTAAATGAAATTTTGTGTTGTAGACAATTTGTACATCACCTGTAGATGTTCTGGCTGGAAAGTCCCAACTACGACCTTTTGTGATTTGAAGATGGTCCTGGTTAGGATATAAATTTTCTCCAGTGCCCAACTAATCATATCATTGTAAGGCAAGAGTCTAGGCCTCGTCGCTATCTTATGTAGCTTTGATTGGGAAATAATTTTGTATTTGGTAGATAGGGCCTCCATCTCATCATCACTTGAGTCGTTTGGGCAATTGACCAATTCATACTGTAAAATATTAAATACTTGCATCCAGGATTTAATTGCATCTATGCTTCTGGGCGAAGTGTCGGAAAGGATATCTGTGTTCTGATTCAATCCTTCACCAGGCACTTTAGTTTATTTTCGAGGAGCCATGGTATCAAGCTTCATAACTCTGCTATTTGTCACAGGAAATGCACAAAGTTCATTACCTTGAAAACTTACTTCTTAGTAAAAACACACAATGAAATTCGAAATTCAATGTCCTTTTCCTTTAATTATATTGATTTACCAATACTTCTACTGACAGAGCATTTACTTTCCTTAATGAATAAGATTTAGGCGGTAGTCTAAAATCTCATTTGGAATGATTGTCGTAAATCAATTATTAATGTCATTAAATTTTGGGAAAAGAACAGATGAAATTTGAACTTATCTGAGTCGTTATTCAGTGAAGGATTAATTACGTGATAATCATCATTAATGTATTAGTTAATCACACTTATTGTTAAGTAAATTTTGGAATTTTGGGTATCGGGATATCCTATAATGTTTCAAGGTATGACTTCCGAAGTGTGAAATCAAGATGAGATTAGTTAATTTTAATCATGTTTAACCCTTTTTAATAATCATGATTAACCTAAAATAGTTTCATGATTTCAGATATCGGGAGTTTGATAATTGCTTGAGGCAGGATCCTCGAAACATGAAATTGTGATACGATTAATTAACCGTTAATCATTTTTAATCCTTAATTAATCTAGTTTAAAATCTTAAGACAATTTCTCGATTTCAAATATCAGGATTTTGGAGTTACAACATGTTGAACTGTCTATATCACAAAACTCTGAAACTCAACATTTGGAAAATAATCGTTAGTGATTTGACTCTTTAATGAGTAGGTGGCTCCATAAATTTTAAAAGCTTAGGATTGTTTGATTAGGTGAAATATTTCATCAACGGTGAGATTTAAGCACGCGTTGCTTTTATTTGAATGAGAATGAAATCTATTAAAGTCTAAAGTTTTATAAATATATATGTGTTCCAACACCTCCTTTATTCTTTTTTCTCGAGTCCAAGGGAATGCCAATTGTTTTTTTCTTTTGAGATTGTTTGTAAAATGAAGACCGACCGAGGAACTCGAGCTGGGGTCATAGGGACTCTAGTTGGAGTTTACCAAGTCTAGGAATCTTTCATCAGATAGACAGGAATCATTGAATTTGAAAGGGGATGGCGTCTTGCTCGACCCTCCTTCCAATACCAGCCAAATCAATGAGTGGTCAGATTTTTCCCTATAGACAACCCATTGTATGACTTGAAAATGAGATTCCTTCATATTTTCTGAGACTAGAAATCGATCTAGTAGTTTAGTGACCCTTGCATCCCCAGTCCGTATATTTCTCCAAGTCAGGCTAAGCCTTCGGGGTGCTACATCTAGAATGCCATTAGCTGATAGAAGATGTGAGAACATAACATAGAGGTGATCAGGATGATCATTAGGGCCCCAGACCTCCGCCATTCCTAATGAAAATTTTATGTCTCCCCCCAGGATGAGGTTGTCTACCTTCAGTAGATTAAACTTGAATATCGATTCCCAATAGGGGGTCCTCCTTGAGTATGTGCCATAAATATTTAGAATCTTGAATTCCTTACCCATGCCTTCCACAAATATGTCCACTCTGAGACAAGACTTGAGAGCCCAATATTTTAGGAGTTTAATAGAACAGGAATGCCATCCGGTAATTAAACCACTTGATTTACTATTGGAATCAATACCCTTTAAATTCCAGTCAGGGAGTAGAGCTTCAAGTATAGTGGAAGAATAGAAAAAACAACCATTATTTCTTGGAGCAAAATAATATCTGGTTGATGTGTGAATATCAACCTTTTAATGGAAATTTTTTTGTGCAGGCTCACCATACCCCTGTAATTGAAAGAAAGAAATTTCATGGGGGAACCTCTCCTGGGTATGCACTGCTCTAAGTGCCCTTGTTATCACTTCGTAATTTCTTGGGATGAGGAAGAAATTGACAGAGGTAACCAAAAAACCATTTGGAGTCAAGGATCTATCCCTCCAAGACTCATAGAGGGATCTCTGTGCATGATTTATCTTTGTTTGGATTGGATATTAGGCTAGTTATGAGAGTATAGGGTTTTCTTTATAATTTTTGGTTGGGACAACAAAAGAGGGAATTGGGAAAAATGGATTCAACAAGGTTTAAGGTGATCAAATGAAGGAATAACTGAGCTCATATGTAACAACGAAAAGTAGTCATGTTAGTGGATCCTTGTAGTTTGTGAGATGAAAAAAGAGGAACATATTAGGGTTCACTTCAAATTTAGAGCATTGTTATTTGAATTCTACATTCAAACTTCAGAAGAAAACATGAATATTGTTTTAAGCCAGAACAGGGTGTTTGAAACAAATCCTTAACTTAATCTTCTTATAAATAATAAAAGAAAGAGACAAAATGTGAAAACAGATAAAACATGATTACATCAAGAAACACTTCACCACATAGCTATGACATAGGAATCCTGAAAGACATAATGTCTTGTATTCATAAAAAAGAATCACTTGAAACCTCCTGACAATATTTACAATGGATGGTAATATTTCAATACCATTTTTCCTTTTAGGTCCAACCCTTATGCCATATTGCGTTCTATCTTTTATAATATCCCATTACATTCATATCCTACAGAGTGTGGGATCAAATCTCTTCCTTAATTGTTTTTAGATATTTCTGGAAAATACTTAATTAATGATCTATCAAAAATAGAGATCTGATCTCATTCCAAAACTATACAATACAACTTGATTTTATACCAATATATTTTATTTTTACTACTGAAAGGGTAAAAATCGAAATAACTTCCTATTGACTACTATCCTAAAACTAGGGAAAATACAACAAAATCCCAAGATTTTTTAGCTAACGAGGTCAAAATAGAGTATGTTTAGCTGCCGATTTTCTGGGAATGATTTTTGGGAGTTAATTATTGACTTTGAAACTGATTTTAGCTGGCGAAACATGTAATTTCTCTCGAACTGATAAAACATGGCTGAGTTCGATCATTAACCCTGTTTTATCTATTATAATCACCTCATTTCAATTCAAGGGAAGCTTCAACTAGAGCATCAAGACTGAGGTGATCTTTAGGTTTTAGCTTTTTGTGAGAAAGCTTAAACCTCAAAACTTTATTCATGTTGTGCAGTCTGCTATTATATTTGAAGATCTTCTTATTCTTATGCTTTATAGTCTCCTATTTAATGGCCAAATGATCCAATGCAGAACCAACTTTGAGAGATGAATTTATAATAGTCTCATTCTCTGTTTTGAGATGTCTTTCTAATACCTTTAACTCAACTAGTTCTTCTTTAAGTTTCTGAAACTTAGGTTTTTTACTTTTCTTTGATGATGTTTCAGGTATTCCCTTTTCTGGAGTTTCCATTTTTGCAGCTAATGGCTCTGAATCTAAATATGAATATGGTAGAATTAGGGTATTTCTAATTGTGGCCTTTCTTTGATCCTCAACATTTTTCCCAAATTCTAGCTTCATTTTTATTTTCTTTGATTTTGATGGGGAAGCTTATGTTGCAGTTTCTACAGGTGACAGTGCTCTCCTCTTTCTTTTACTAGTTTTTAATTGTTGTGAGTAAATTCCTCCTTTCTGTGGTTGAATTTATTGTCCAAACTCTCCCTAAAAAAGAATATAATCCCAAGTCTTATTCCTTTTGTTGATCTCCTCTAACACTATTATTTTGATCATGCCATGATGAAATAAAATGTTGCTACCCTTCTGAGGTTTGGCTTGAACTTTGGAAGCCATCTTGGTAAGTCTCTTAAGAAGATAAAAGGGCATATTCAGAGGTTGCTACATAGTGAAATTAAGGAGAAATATGAAATGGTAAGGCATGGTCCTTTGATATATCCTCTCACAACTGATGTAAACCTGAATAATTTTTAACAATATTTTCCATTTCTCCTCCAGGTAGCTTCTAGGAATTTCCTTTTTCCATTTCATATTTTGATGCTCTTTTTTGAGAAATTGTATGAAATCAATTTCCTTGACTGAGGTGGTATTAAACCACTTTTCACCTTCACCATACATCTCTGTAGCATTTTTTATAATGGATTCATCTATTTGCATCAAAACAAACCCAAGTTGAACTGTAAATCCATCAAAACTTTTGGCAAATGCCTCTGTGACACCTTGATGGTACCATTGGAGATTTTGGAAGAACCTGTAACATCCAAAGTTTTTGAACAATTCGCAGGCCTCTGGGTGTGCCTCAAGGTATGAATCATCCTGCAATTCCTTTCGAAGAAGGTTTGAAGCATTGGATATACCACTGGACCATTACCCCTGAGCACCTTATCATGAAAGCACCTTCAACCTGATCAGAAAAATTCCAAAATAGATGAATGGAAAAAATATGGCCTATATTATAGGACCCTAACATAGGCTCCAATTGGGGATGGCATCTCCTGAGGAGGTGTCAAGAATCTCAGATCTCTGGATTCATGGATCAGTGCCTTATCCATTGGGCGGATCCCAAAACCTGCATCTTGCTATATCTTGAAACCTCTGTGACTGAAAATATTGAAATTGAGATCCAAATCATTTTAAAAACTGAATTTGAAAATAATGCTCGAGAAAAAAAAAACAAATTCTCAAGGTACTGAGCTTATTTTCACACTTCTACCTAACCTACACTGCTAATAATTTTGTTGTTCTAAATGATACAATAATTCCAGTGCAGCGAGTCAAGAAATTGCTCTAACAACTCTTCTCTTTCACTGTTTTTAACCAGTATCAGAAATAGAACTTGCATGGGAAACATAGACTGATTTCCAACCTAATATTCACAACACAAAGCCCCGGGACTGTGGACAATCACAAAAAAATTAGGTATCAATGGGAATTCTAAAAAGAATAGCTCCGCCATATAGACAGCTATAGGATCATGATAAACAAGACCTATCTCATTGTTGGGCTCTAAAGATGTCCTAAAAACAACCTCTCTGCATCAACCAAAGGTAGGCGCTGGCATAAGAATTTTACTTGTTGCCTACGTAGGTTCTTACCTTCCGTTTTCAATACCCAACCTCCAGAGATGCAACACCTATAAAGGAACAACAATCGTAAAGGGAATGAAAGTTGTTCTATTCAAAGGAACAAGACGACTTGCAAAAGGAACAACAATCGTTACATTGGGACGAACTAATGTTGAATTAATTGCATTGTAGTATTTTCCCAACTTATCTAATTTGTCAACCCGGGGGTCGTAAACTGACGAAGCACACACAAAGTATATGCAAGATTGAAGTGAGACTAATCTAATCTAATGTTTAAACTATGACTGAAATTGAATCATTAATCTAACACACGTATGGAATAGAATCATTAATCTAGTTGCGTAAATGAAATTACTCTAAGAATGGGAAATTGCGTAAAGGAAATTAATCTAGAAATGGAGAACTACATGAAGGAAAAGAAGATACAACAAGTGAAGAGTTAAATGGCACAACAACACATGAGAGCACTCATCAATGAAGCAATCTTACAATCAATAATCAAATCAATCTTCATAAAAGAATAATGAAAGCATGAAAACCAAAACCATGAATCAAAGCTAAGAATCCTTTTCTCTTTCAAATCCTAATGACTACTCTGATTCTAATTACATAATCTAA
>ML796842.1:123718-140243 GCA_009831015.1 Picea engelmannii
TTGTAGATGGTGTACCAGTAGGCTGTGTACCAGGATCCACAGCGATCCATTGTTCTTTGTCTACAAGAAGGTCCTCCATCTTGAGCTTCCATAGGTCAAAGTTTTTACCATTGAACTTCTCTATCTCGATTCTAGATGAGCTCACCATTCCTCTTACTTTACTCGAATCTCCTCTGCAAAAGCTCCCACTGAACCAAGGTTTATCACAGACCCAAGATAAACTTGATCTATCAAGACCGAGCCAAATCCTCAGCAACAAAGGCGTCCCTCTGAAGCCAAAAATGTGCTTCGATACCACATGTAAGTTTTAAACCTACGAAGTAAAGAAATGCATATAGATTCTTAAGAAATACAGAAATTAATCAATGGCTCATACACAGATTACACAAAGATTTTTACCGGAAACCCTCAACCGGGAAAACCTTTCTTATTTTCATTATATTGAATTTCACCATTCGCCATACAATATATACAATGTTTTTAGGTATTCCGTAGATAAAAAAACCCTAATCCCTTAATCCGGGATTAATTTACATATCAGCTAAAAATAGCAAAATCCGCTAAAAATAGCAAAAACCGTCCCAAAAAAAATAGCAAAATCTAGGTGTAGGGATCGTCAGACGCAGTTGTCGTATCTGACGCACCCACACACACACACATGCAAAGAATATAACACATACCCAAAATTCTAAACCTTAGATTTTTTACTAACCTTTTTCTTTGATGATGTTTCAGGTATTCCCTTTTCTGGAGTTTCCATTTCTACAGCTAATGGCTCTGAATCTGAATTTGAATATGGAAGATTTAGGATATTTCTAATTTTGGTCTTTCTTTGATCCTCTGCATCTAACCCAAATTCTAGCTTCCTTTTATTTTCTTTGATTTTGATGGGGAAGCTTGTGTTGCATTTTCTACAGGTGATAGTGGTCTCCTCTTTATTTTACTGGTTTTTGGAGAAGTTAATTTCTGTGAGGAAGTTCCTCCTTTCTGTGGTTGAATTTATTGTCCAAAATCTTCCCAAAACAGAAGATAATCCCAAATATTGTTCCTTCTACTAATCTCCTCTAACACTATTGGTTTGATCAGGCCGTGATGAAATAAATTGTTTCTAGCCTTCTGAGGTTTGGCCTGAACTTTGGAATCCATATTGGTAAAACTATTAAGAAGATAAAAGGGAATATTCAGAGGTTTCTTACCAGTGAAATGAAGGAGAAATCTGAAATGGTAAAGCATGGTCCTCCCATATCTCCCCTCACAAGTGATGTAAACCTAAATAATTTAATATTTGCCATTTCTTCTCCAAGTAGCTTCTGGGAATTTCCTTTTGTCATTTCATAGTTTGATGCTCCTTTTTGAGAAATGGTCTGAAATCAATTTCCTTGAATGAGGTGGTCTTAAACCACTTTTCACCTTCACCAGGCATCTATGTAGCTGCTTCTATACTGGATTCATTTATTTGCATCAAAACAGACCCAAGTTGAACTTCAAATCCATCAAAATTTTTGGCAAATGCCTCTGTGACACCCTTATGGTACCCCTCACACTTCTGGTAGAACCTGTAACATCCAACATTTTTGAAAAATTCACAGGCCTAAGGGTGTGCCTCAAGGTATGAAGCATCCTGCAATTCCTTTCGAAGAAGAGCACCTCCTGTTGATATCTTCATCACAAGAACTGCTAAAAATGATTTAAAAATGGGTCGATGATAAAGGATCCAAGGTATGTAAGGGTGAGAGGTGGACTCAAAAAAACATGCAGGTAGGATAAAATGATAAGACTCAAGAATAAGATTCAAAGGGTGAAATTTTTTTGGGCGACCGTGGTAATATTTGAAACAACTTTAAAGAGGAAGTTAACCGATTCAATGCATCAGAAGGATGATGACTATTTTTTTTGGATCAACTGAACTTTATGGGCATGATCTAGGGTTATCATCACTCGATTGGACAAGGGAGAAACAAAACATAATATTTTATGAAATCAGACGAATGATGATTGAAAGTGGTTATGGATGCATATAAATGAATAATGATATGAGTACAATCATCAGTTAGGAGAGTGAAAAGACCCTTCAGACACTTGAAAATTTTGACACTTTTGGTAGCTTACGATAGATGTGAAAAATTCACTTCGCTACCAAAAGTTTTAACTTTCGGTAGCTATCAGTTACAAAATTTTGACCTTTAGCTACCGAAAATTATATTTTCTGCCATAATTAAAACATGAACCAAATTCATGAAATCCCTGATTATGCCACTCTAAACCTTCAAAAAACTCATGTGGATACATCATAATTCAAAAATTAGCATGTGAAAACATATGGCTCTAAACTTTAACCTGGATATCTATTTGAAGCATTGGATATACCACTGGACCATTACCCATGAGCACCTTATCATGAAAGCACCTTCAACCGGATAAAAAAAATCCAAAATAGATGATTGTAAAACAAATGGCCTATATTATAGGACCCTAACAACCCTAACAAGAGATCGTTGTCTACTATATTCAATCTCAATTAGGGAATGATTTTGTGCCTTTGAGAGGAGAGATGCACGCCCACAACCTTTTTTATGTGTGAGAGCATCTGGGTTTTGTCCAAGCCCAACTTCCCTAGAAGGAGGCCCTATTATAGTCATGTTCCTGAGATGAAATAGAATGGTTTGTTCCTCTGAGTTCTCAGAAGAGGGATCATCATTGGATATAGAGGAGGAGGGTTCTAGATGGGGTGGTGGGAGAAGTGCAAGAGAGGTTAGGAAGGGGAGGGTGACTTGAGAGGGGAGTATGGAAATGGTGGGAAAGGGGGAGCATAGGTTATATAGGGGAGGTGGGTTGTCGAGTTTAAGAAACTGGAAGGCTCGAAGAGGGTCCATAACAGGCATAGGGATAGAGAGGTGCATATTCAAAAATGCATCAAAATAAGGCGAGTGAAGTGTACCTTGAGATAGAAGAGACGCCTGAGTCAGTTCCCGAGAGGGGGACCGTCCATGATCAAGTCATCTAGAGTCTATTGAAAATCCACCGGAAGCATGTAGTGTGCCAACTATTGTATCTCCCGGCATATGTTGGGAGCATGAAGAAGAGGAGGTCGATGAAGAGTCTGATCCAACAGGGGAATACATTCCCTGATGAGCTTCAACCTGGGGGGGCCGAGAATATTTTGTTCGTCCATGATAAGGATAAGGTGGTACTTTAGTATATGACTGTTAGGACCTAGAAATGTCCCTTTTTCACTACATATTTTTCCCATTCAACCTTCTCATTCCTAAGCTAAATGACTATTATAATGAGTACTAAGAACATTTTTCCTAAGGTATGAACTATTCATCTCGCTTTTATATTTTCATTTACTTAGCATGTTTGATTGGTAACGTTCACATATTTTACCCATGAAATGATTTAACTAATGATCAAAATGCTTAGAACAACCCACTTCGAGAAACTTGTTGTTGCTACAACTATGTGCCAATCTTGGAAGTTGTTACACGACTACTGCAATAGAAGCCCGTCAATACTGTAATTTGTTACAACAAACGCCACCAGTCCTGTTGTTATACAACTGCTTCAACACCTGCTGATGATATATGCTAGCTCACAATGTTTATCAAGGAGAGTTCTAGATTTTGTATTAATGATATCAAATGAACAGCTTGAGAATCAAGGATTCTCAAGACTGTTTTGATTATGTTCTACTGAATGACTCTGACTTTAAATAACAGAGCTTTGGTAATGAAGGAGATTTTTTTTTTACTGGAGAAAGAAAAGTAACGCTTATTGTACACAAACATTTTTGGCAATTGAATGAAAGAGTGGATTGAATTCCTTTAGTAGACTGTAACCTATTTCTTTGAGCGGATTCGGTGAGAAGGAAAGGGCCCACCTTCCTTACCGATTCCCCTCCATTTTGAATTCTAGGCTAGTTGTTTTAAATGCAAATGATTTAACTGTTAGAAATTTCTAGAATACAATTTCTATTACAATTTAGTTCCTTCTTGTTGGATGCGCATAAACTTGTCTCATGAGAATTAGAAGTCGATTGCTGAACATTACTGGATAACTGCTTTCCCTTTTTCTGCATTAGGTTAAAATCTTGTTTCCGAGAAATAAAAGTGTTAAGTACCTTCCTGCAATAAGTAGATTTCCTTTCTGCAAATAGTATATAACTTCTTCCTACAAAAGTAAATTATAAAGTTAGATTAGATTAGGCAATCCAAGGTTCTTATACATTCATCAGTTTAGATTGCAATTATGATTTCAAATCTGTAGAACTCCAGCTGTATCAGCACAACTGTGTTAGTGATAATGTTTTTTTTTTTTAAAACTTCCCTACTACAATTAGATTATAGATGCTTTCATAATCTAGCACAGACTGTGCACAATTATCTTGAAATAACAAACTTCCCTGGGTTGATAATTTATATTGAACACTTTGATTTTCTATTCAATTAGGCAATTAAAGTGCCCAACATTTTGGCACCATTGCTGGGGAAGATAATTATAGATTTTGGTAAGCACATTAGTTTTCTTTCTTAGGAATGAATAGTCTACATGTATCACAAAAAATGAGAATGAATCCCCCAAAATACTAACCTTACAGGTACCAGAGGACGTAGAAGAAGAAATCCTAACATGCTGGGGAGACAAACCATTGTTGATGAGATTATAGCCAGAGAAGATTCTTCTTCATGATCTATTTTTTTCCCTGCAAATCCTCCAAGAAGACATGATCTGCAATCAACAGAAATAACCCTTCTCAAAACATCATTCTCATCAAGGGCTGAAGATGAAGCTGAAGTCAAAGATGAAGATTTGTCACCAACAAATCAACAAGCAACACTAGAGAACATTGAAGATCAAGGAAGTATAGCCTGGAACAGGGAAAATCTAGAAGAAGTTGTTTATCAGATCAACGGTCGAATAGTCACTAAAGAAGAGTGTGACGTTGTTTGGAGAGAAAGAGAAAATATGGAGAATAAAGGGGATAATGAAGAAGAGCTCCACCAAGAGAATCCATAGAACAATGAGGATCAGGTAAACAATGAAAATACTATCTCTACCCTGGTTTTTCCTATTTCTGATGTTCCCACACGAGGGATGGCTCCTATGAAAAACATACCTCTCTCAGCTCTCCCAAATTTTCATGGATTATCTACTAAAGATCTGGATGAGTTTCTATTTGAATTTGACATTTTGTGTAGAATCTATGACTACATTACCACTGCGCAGAAGCTTAAACTGTTTCCAACTACATTAAAGGGTAATGTGTTAAGATGGTTCATGAGCCTTGGAGGAGAAAACATTTCAACATGGGTACAAATGAGGCAGCTTTTCCTGAACAAATACCACAACTACTGTTGAAAAAGGGAACGAAGAGAGAAACTATTCAAGATGTCACAGAAGGAGGATGAGACCCTTGATGACTTTGTGGAGAGACTCTAATATAATCTACAAAGGTCTAGACATCCGGATGTGAGTAAGGACATTCTGAAAACCATTTTGCTAAAAGGAGTTAGAGAAGATTGTTTAGATATGCTGAATATGCTTGGCAAGGGAGATATGTCTAAGGAATCCTATGAGGACATTGTATATTTCTACAAAAGATGTTCTCGAGGATCTATAAGGAATAAGTTAGCTACCAAGGATACCACTTTTTCAAGGGTACAAAAATCAGCCAATGGAGGAGCAACAAGAGCATAAATAGGTAATCTGTTAGAAAATTTCAAAATAGAGATGATTAAATCTCTTTCCTCACAAATTGATACTTTGCAGGTCAAACAAAAAGAAGCAAAATCAGAGAAAGCATTGTGCATTTTTTGTCCAAATTGCAGAAAGAAACATCCACCAAGGGAGTGCCCACTGAATAGTGTCCAGGTATGCCTTATTTGTGAATTAGACCATGCCACTGACCAATGCCCCTCTCTACCAGGTGTAAAAGAATCAATGAAGGCAACTAATGAGGAAGCAGAGGTTGTCTATCTAATAACACAAAGAATACAATGGCAACCAAGAGGTCAAGGTATGAACTCTCAATTCTCTCCTCCAACATTTAATTAGTGGAACAATCAACTACCATATGGCCAGACGAATGCCCCCCCCTCAAAATCAAATGCCACCCTCTTATCAGGATCCCAATGCATGGTTACCTATGCCCCAACAACAGAATCACTATGGGCAATGGAACCCATGCTAGAGAGGCCCTCAACAACAACTCAGTTATCAAAGCCATCACCAACTGAACCCCTATCAATAACAGTTCCAACCCCTGTACCAGCAACAACAACTGCAATTGCCTCCCAATGCCTCACCAAAAAATCCTCCCTTATGACCTCAGATGCCTGTGCAACCTAACCCAAACCCAAATAATAAGTCTATTCAGAACATAGACATACATAATGTGTCAGCCTTATCTATTACTCCTATTCCTTGTGATGAAATAAAATTAAGATCAAGGATAATAGTTCAACCTATAATTGAAGATGCTCCATCTTCAGAATCAGATAAGGAATCAGGGGAGAGACTATCTGCTGATACAGAAGAAATTGACCAACCTATTATAGAATCAGCAGACCCACCATTCCCTGAAAGATTGAAAATTACCAAGCCCGTGGAATTACCATATTTCAATCTCCTAGGAGAATTGCAAAATATGAACGTTAATATTCCACTACTACAAGCGATAAGGGATGTCCCTATTTATGCCAAGACTGTGAGGGACCTCTGTATCAGAAAACCTGGATCAAAACCTAAATATCCCCTCATAGTGCATGTAGTGGGGGATTTGTCTGAGTTGATGTTAGGAAAAACTCCACCTATTAAATATGGTGACCCAGGAAACCCTACAATAACTGTTAAAATTGGACAGACATCTATTCCACATGTACTAGTTGACTTAGGGGCAGAAATTAACATCATTCCAATTGAAACTACGTAGTTGCTGCAACTCAGAACACAAATCTGACCTACTCCTACTGTTCTAGAATTAGCTGATTGCTCTACCATCATACCAGAAGGAGTAATCGATGATTTAGTCATTTCAGTGGACTCATGGGAGTATCCTGTTGATTTTGTCGTTTTGCAACCCAAATCCAATTTGGGAGGCCATCCTCTAATTCTGGGATGACCATGGTTAGCTATAGCTGATGCTTTCATTGGTTGCAGATCTGGTTCCATGACCATATTTGATGGTTATGATACAAAAAAACTTACCCTGTATCCTCATGCTACACCCAGTGCAGAACCTGAAAATTCTCTATGGATGGACACTGAGGATGGAAGTGCTTTGCCTGTGCTAACTATAGGAAAGGCCCTGAGTTTCAAAGATGAGATGGAGGATGATTTAATCAACTTCTTTATTTGTGACCCCTCTGTTGTTACACAGAACACGCACCATCGATTGATCAGAGTCTTTGACCCTATTGCATTAATACAATTACATCTATATATACATAATATATTATATACTTCACATCATATATAATATAACAAAATATAATCCATAGATCCTTGTGATGCTTGTGCTGAATTTGTTGTTGAATCATACCAGTTCTGATCGGAGTGTGAGATTCACACTAATAACATTACAGTTACTGTTGTATAAACTAATGGTTTGCAAAACTCTGGTATATTTTTCCAATCAGTAAAGGAGAAAATGGTTATACAAGCATAATCATAGTATTCATTTGGATTCTTTGTTTATTTATTTATTTTTGAGAATAATACAAAACTTGGTTTCAATTAAAAAGAAAAACAATAAAAAAATTATAAAAACATGGAAACACACAAAAACATTATAAAAATAAAAAATTGCAAATGGACATTCTAAAAATTCCTGAGTTGTTTTCACGATTTATGTTTTTCTTCGAGTCATTGTTACAACAATCAAATAAAAATGAAGTTTATTTCTTTCTGTTGCTCACATTGGTACTTATTTCTGTTTTGCATATTCTTTGCAAATCTCACAATTTTTATGCAGGAATTTGCACTAAAGTTTTGCAGGAATGAGGACACTTGCACTTTGCTGCTACAATGATTTTCATGAATCACAACATTATTCAAAATCACATGCTTTGCTAGATAGCTTGAAGGATTTGTTACTCAACATAAATATTTTTCTATTGCACATAAATATTTTGTTGTTGCACATAAATATTTTGCTGTTACACAATAACATCATGCTGATACACTGTTATTTCTGCATTTTTCCAAATTTCATGATGTGACACTATCTCATTTATTCTTCAAAGATTATTAGTCATCTTGTGTTGAATCCATCTTCCATTGCCTTAACTTTCATGACTTCACACATGCCTATTCCTTTATAAGTTTCATACATTCCTTTATCTTTTTTCAGTTCATTTTTTCCATTCCATATTTCCTTCTAAATAAAACCCCCTTTCCATGATTAAATTTCCTCGCCATAAACCTTGTTGTTACTGAGATATTTACATCTATAGTCCTACCAAATATTTTTATAAACTCACGTTGATTGATGTGGGATTCCTTAAGACCCACCTTTCAACAGTCTTTCCCATCGACCTCGACACATTATCTGGGATATAGACTAGAGTTCATTTTGAGTACCTAGAGGCTTGCATGCCTTAATGGCAAGCTCTCTCGCTCGCGATCATGGGAATACATCAATGCCCCTTGATCATTATATCTTGCAAGTGGCTCGACATTATCCCATCTATTCGCACTTTGCAAGATGTACTCGGGTACCTTGACACTCATTGTCATCACTGGTGAGTTTGTCTTGCATTGGTTAACGACATTCATCAATGGCCGGTAATCCAATGATTTTTCTTCATGCTTGACATCGACAAGTTCATTCACATGATGAGAATTGTACCATCAGTTTTGTAGCAGGTGAAGATTGTATACTTTTTCATGATCCCCTCAGCAGTTGTAATAGTTTGATTTCAGATCTATGAGAGTATCACAGTTCCATATTCTCTGTCTTCCACATTTCTTGTGATTCAGCAAAAATAGTTCAGATTCCTTCATTTCCCATGATCCAGTTACAATAGAAACAACATTAGCAGTTCCATTTTCCTGATCTTGCACCAGTGACACCTTCCTGATATTCTTTTCTCCAGTAGTTACAGCAGTTGCAGCTACAACACTAGTCACATTTTCCTGATCCAGCAGCTGCAACAACTACATCTACTTTTTGGGTAAGTGGAGGTATGTTCTTTTCTAAACTTTAATCACACAATTTCTTATATGTCGACTTGAATATTTTGGAAAATTTCCTCGCCATGCTCTCTTTCCTTCCATGACCTACACTAAGTTGCATGAGGGCATGCAACTGATTCAGTTGGGGGGGGGACTCTTTCACCACATATTCATTACCATTATTCCATTTTACCATCTCATAATTCCATTTATGATTCACTAAAATTTCTTTTCCAACAAACACTTTGTTGCATTTCGATTGATACACATATTGGCATGATTCATAAAGATAAAGAAAAGGATTTCTTATACACAATGATGATTTCTTATGCACATTGATAGCTTATTATTTCCAGTGAGTATATGGCTAAATTATTGCATCAAGAAAATAAATAAGTGAAATGAATGTTGTTAACACAAGAACCAACATCTTTTGTATTCATGGTTGTCACACAAGAACCAAACATAAGAAAATTCACATGCTGTTACACATGTATTATATGTTTTTACATGTTGCTACTCCTGTATTTGAAATCTTGGAAATATTCATTTTTAAAAGGACATCATCAATCAAAGCCATAGTTTAAATGCCAAAAGTTCTTAAGAAGATCCATGCATGGTTGCATGAGGACATGTAACAAGTTGAGTTGGGGGGCATGTTGGGCCTCAAAAATGTCACATTTATGTCCTCTTTTCCCTTCACCATTCCTTACATTTCATCATCCCATTAACCTTTTATCATACCATTTCCATAATGATACTTGGGTTTTTCCTTATTATTTTCCATTGTATTCATTTCAGTATTATAAGTGAATTTATGATTAAATATTAGAAAAATGACACATTTTCATTATATATCAAGGTTGGATGAGTTTGATGATGTGTGCAGGCATATTTGAAGATTCCAACAAAGTCAAATATTACCACCTAGACTCAAATTTGAATTCCATCTTCAAGCCTTGAAGATTTGAAGAATATTTGGGACAATTATTCAAGCATATTCAAAGGAGAAGATCATGGAATATTTGGATGGCATATCTTATCTAAGATATGTGAGAGATGTGTGGAGGATTTGAAGGGATCATATCTTCTAATAATAGGAAAGTAGTTGAGAATGGTTGAGAGAATAGTGGATCTGTAATTATGACACTCTTCAAGACTCTCATGTATATAAGAGATTGTTCTCTCTTCATGAGGGGCATCATGTTATTCATAATTGGGAGAGTGAGAGATCATGTTATTCATAATTGGGAGAGTGAGAGATAATGTAATTCATAATTTAGTCTTGTAATTAGGAGAAGGGGATTCTTAGCTTTGTTATTCTTTCATGCTCTATCATTTGACTCTTGTAATATAATTTGAGATTGATATATTGTGTGAGCTCACATATGTCTTTTGTCATTCAACTCTTCACATGTTGTATTTCTTTCCTAGATTAATTTCCTACTTTCCTAGTTAGTCTTTCAATGCTTTTCTAGATTAATTTCATTTTAGCAATTTAGATTAGATTACTTCTACTTCAGTCCTGCATATATAGTGTGTGCGTTTCGTAATCCTACGAACCTCGGATTGACAAATTAAATAGTTGGGCAAAGTACCAAGTAATGTAGCGTTCAACTGATTTCTATACTGTTACACCCCTTTTTCACTAAATTGGTTGATTTCCATGTTGTTACACCTTCTTCCAATAAATTGGCTGATTTCCATGTTGTTACACCTTCTTACGATAAATTGGCCAATTTCCACGCTGTTACACCTACTTCCGCCATTTTTTTCAAAGAACTTGTTGATACACTAATTGTTGTTATTCTTTCTTGCCACTTCACTCTTTCTTTTTCTCATTTTTTCTGATGCTGCTGCTCCAGCCCTCCAATCTTTCCATGCCACAACACCACTGATTAGACAATATTGATGCTCTTTATCCGAAAGTGCTGCTTCATAATGACTTGACTTCAAATCCGGTGATTTCCAGTTGGCTAACTACAGTAAGGACTTCATTTCTGCTCCAGTTGTCATTTCTCTCATGATCCTTCATCATGTTAGATATTCCACGCAACTCATATGGCGTTTGGATAGTGTAGTTACTCTGACAAGTCATTATGTGCGGTAATATATGAGGTACGTGATTAATGCTATGTGTTAAAGTAATGAAGATATAAAAACACGGTTTCCTATTTACTAACCGGTTGTCATAAATTGATGCACCTGGAGCCAATCCACTTAGTTGGGGGGGGGAAACGTAAATCTAGCCATCCATACTAAATTTTATACACACCTCCACCACCTTTCCACCCACACTTTTTTTTACTGAGACACTGTATTCTTTCTGCAAAACACGTTCGAGTTTGTTGCGTCTCTGATTTAGGTGATAGTTTCTCCTCCTACGTGCCTGTTAGATTCTCAAGCAACATCATGGGAGGATCTGCTGTGAGATATGAACCCACAACTCTGGATAGTTTGTTGCTACACCCAGAGGCCTACCAAATATTTCTTTAGGCCAGCTGGATATCATATTTTAAAAAGTTGAAGGGGTTTAATGAGGACGAGGTATTTTAAAATCTTACCAAAGGGTATTCAATGGTGAAAGGGGTAAGGATTCCAGTGTCAGAAGAAAGCATTGTTTTTGTAATAGGATTTCCAAGAACAAGAGACCGATGGTTTAACATAAAAACACATCTTCCGGATGTACATAAGTGTTCCTTGTCAACACCGAGCAATTTCAAACCAAAGGCAGAGGTGCAGATGTCAATTCCTTACCAGAGCCACGGGGGAAAGTTGCAGAATTTCTTAAAAGGTACATTACCTGTGAAGGTCGATACCAAGTTGTTTATTTTTCTAATTTCATCTTATTATCACATTTTCGACATCAAAAATTCATAAACATTCCTTATTTTCTCCTCCATTCATTACATAACATGGTTCATTTTGTAAAAAAATCAAAGAACCCCAAGAACTACATTTCTAATCATAGACTCATCGACCTATTAATTCGCAGAGGTATGGGCATTTCCAATAACCCATTACCTGTTGTAGCAGACCAACCACATTCTGTACATACAGATATGATTGCACTAGTCCTTGAAAACACAACCCATGGACCTCTTCCTGAGCCTCTGCCCTTGGCTACAACAATAGTCCAAACCCCTACTATCGTTGCCCATAAGACGACTCGGGAAAGAAACCGCATAACCCGAAGCCATCTTAGCACCAACCAATCAAGCCTCGACAAAATTTCATTGCAACAGCCTGTAGTTGTGGTCAAACAAGAATATGAACAACTAACCACTCAACCAAGAAATGCATCACAACACTTGGCTGCAACACCTATCATTGAAAACCTACCCCCTGTCTCTAAAAACAAAACCCCTACTCCTATATCTAGATCACCAAGAAAGAGAACAAGACCAGCACGGTCCATTGCGACACCTATCATTGACAAACTACCCCCTATCTCTGAAAAGAACACCTCTGTTCCTATCTCTGCATTACCTAAAAAGTGAGCAAGGTCAGCACAGTCCACTATAACATCAAGTCTTCTTACCTCCTCTGTTGTTGCACTGACATTCACACAAAACCCTCTTATTGCTGCAACAACCGATCAAGCGCCTACTATCATTACCAGTGCATTTTCTCAGAAAAGAAAATGCCCATTCAAGGGAAAACCTCGGAGAGCCCTTGACCAAATTGGATCAATAGAAAATCAGAGCCCTCTGGTTGTTGTGACAGAGAATTCTACAGAGGTATGAATACCAGGTTTTACTTTATGCACATAACTTCAGGAAACTATTCTCTCCTTTCAAAATGAATGTACTCAAATCGCAACAGAATCATCAGCTCCGCCTGATGATTTTGTGCATCACACATCCATTGACGATGTCTAGATCATAACAGACCCCGATATACTAGAATATCCTCCTTGTGTGGTTGAGGAAGAACACCCTGTTCCTCCTCCAACAACGAAGAAGAAAACCCCTGCTTTAATTTCTATTTTACCTAGGAGAAGAACCAGGTCCACCAAGTATGTCGAAGCTACAATTAGATGGCAAGATGTGGAATAGGCTATTCCTATTCTTCGTCCACTATCCTCTATGGTTGATATAGGGACATTTCCACACGAATCAGCTGTCTAAGTGGCGACTGTTCCATAGGACCCAGTCATGACATATACCGTTGTTACACAAGAATCAGCTGTCCAGGTCGATATTGTTACACCAGAAACAACTGCTCCACAGAGGATTGTCCCACCAGAGCTAGTAATAAAAGAACCAACTGTCCATGTTGAGACTATTCCACAAGAACCAGTCTGGATAGACATAGTTGTTACACAAGAACCAACTACACAACATGCTAAGGATGTGCCACTTGCCCAATTGTTTGCCAAAATAGAGAGAAAGATCAAGAATACAGAAAATTCTAGAATCGCTGCACTAATAACAGAGAATGATAACCTCAAAGTAGAGTTAAATACCCTAAAAAAAGAGGTGGAGGTTGCTCGACAGAAGAATCTAGAATGGATAACCTTGGGCATCCTAACAATGACAAAAGCTGTTATGGATAGAAACAAAGAACTCATGTGCTTTGAGTGTGGAAACATTTACTTTGAGGCAGGATATGAGGTAGTCAAAGTTCCAGTTGCTAAAGGACCAACAACTATGTCAGTCAAGACTAAACATGAAATTACTACTACACAAAAATCAGTAAAGCAGAGGAGATATCAACGTCATAAAATAATTGTTGGTATACCAGAAGCTTGCAAATAAGAACCTATGTTTCCTTCACGAGTTGTTACTCGAGCAACTCAAACTGATTATGTTCTCAAAGATAAAGAAACTCAAACAGATTGTTGACACAACAGATTTTCTTTTGGACACAACATTTTTCAATACCGCCAGTGATCTAGGTAGATATGGGTGGCCACCCACCTTTTTCGACTAGCTCAAAACAGTTTTCTGGCAATTTTGGCAATTTACTATTTTTAGCAGGTTTTAACTTCTGGGGCCATTTTGAGGGCCTAAATGAAGGTTTTTCGAGATCGAGGTTCTCAATGATATCCAAATAAATAATTTATCCCCCAAAATTAATCTCCTCGATGATACCTTTCCAACAAGCTATCATACGCCTAAAACGGAGATCGTATGCAAACGTTACGACCCCAGGAAGTTGATGTACTAACTTACTCAAACGGGGCCCACATGACTTTTGGCGCTTCATCTCCTAGGGTTAGGTTTTTGCATGTATAGGACATTTGGCATTCCCTTTTATTGTAAAAAGGCCTTTAGAGACTCATTGTAATCATATTCTTGTGAATGCGAGTAACCGTCACATCTCTTCTCAGAGATAAGATGCCACCATTCTAGCGAGTCTTTCACTCTGTCTTTTTATAGTCTCTGTACATTTCTTTCATTAATAGAAATCGTGTATTATTGTATCTCTGTTTTTATGGTTGCATCTTTGATATATTTATGTTATATTACTAGATACACATGATATATCTGTGCATTTCTTTATTATATCTCCGCTCTCATTTTGTGCCGAAAATAATCTGGATCAGTGGTATCAGAGCAGGTTGCTCTTGATCATTTATTCAGTGCATGTCCCCGACAAGGTACGAGTATAGCAATTTGGGTCTTTAGCTTGTCTCTCTTGAATAAAATATCCCTCACACACCCAAGAAACCCTCAATGGTGGAAGAAAAGAAAATCGACAGAGCAGACGATCCTATCAATCTGTTGCTTGAGCAAGATTTCACGCGACAGAGGGATGAACTGATGGAGAATTTTTTCCACATCCTTAAACATATGCCGATAGCATCAGGCACATATTCATCAAGTGACCACTTTAGAGGAACCTCTCCTTTCAAGGTACAAGTTAATTTTTATATTCCTATATTTGAAGGATAGATAGATGCATAAGCCCTAGAAAAATGGTTAACTCTGCTAGAAGGTTATTCCTCTGTTCACAATTTTTCTGAAAAAGAAAAGATCACCTTCGCACTCCTTAAAGCTATCCCTCATGTAAAACATTGGTGGGAAACTTACTGGGAGAAAATTTCCGCAGAGGAGTTTAGAATATATGGGGTCGATCCCACTTGGGATTTTTTTATGGATGCGGTAAAGGAACAGTATTACCCTGTTGGCAACTATGAAGACTAGTACATGAGATGGACCACACTGTGGAAAGAGAGGGGCCAAGCAGTTCCAGAGTTCACCAATACCTTCCATACCTTGCGCACCAAGTTGGGTATCAAAGACTTCGAGCGACATTTGGTTCTGAAATACCATGGGGCTCTACACAGATACATCCAGACTGAAATGGATTTTCTGGACATCTCATCACTTGTTGTTGCTTATCGATATGATGTTAAAATTGAGTAGAAATTTAAGCACCAGAGAAAATGGGAATTTGGGTCTGCAAATCCGAAACAACCAAAGTATGGAAAAGACGACCCTAACAAACAGTGTCCCGAAAACCAGTCCAAGAAACAGGAAAAGAAGGGTCACGGGAAGACAAAGAAGGACACCGAAAAATGGTGTGATATCCACAAAATCACCTCGCACAACACCGATGAATGTCACTCAAAACAGTCATTAGTGGTTGAGATCAAAGGCAAGGAGCCAAGCCCTGATTCATAATCCGATTCTAAAAATACTGGTAAAGGATAGATCATTGACGCAGACCCCACTGCTATTGTCGTGACTGCAACAATTCAACCAGAAGAACCAATAGATCCTGAAGAGGGGAAGTGCCTTTTTCATTCACAGATGTGGGTGAAGGGGACCCCGCTACATTTTATTATTGATAGTAGAAGCTAGAAAAACCTCATCTCAGCAAAGGCCATCAAATAGTTGGGATTGTCGACAACACCACACCCGCATCCATTCAACATCGGGTGGCTTCGACAAGGACGAGATCTCTGTGTCAGCCAACAGTTCTGATTGTCATACGACATCCAACCCTTCAAGGATGAGGTATAATGTGATGTTGCCCCACTGGATGTCTGTGATGTTCTCTTGGACCAACCATATATGTGGGGATGCCATGATGTTTATGAGTCTCGACTCCATAGAATCATTGTTACTTTGGGGGGTCATCTCTACAAAATACAAGAGGTAGTTCCAACTATTTTTCCACCTAAAAAGTGTCGCAAGGTAGTATCTCATACTGCAAAATTCAGGTTCTTCACAATCTGTTCAAAAGGGGAATAGAAGGACACTGCAACCACTACAACCTCGCTCCCAGTGTTGAAGGAAAATCTCCCTGAAGACAAGTAGATCGCCTCAAAGAGCTAGACTGTTAACTCTAAGAAAAAAAGTGCTTATCATGGTCATTGAATTCCTTTTAGATCTAGGTG
>ML796842.1:149752-179415 GCA_009831015.1 Picea engelmannii
CGGGAAGTTGATGTACTAACTTACCCAAACGGGGCCCACATGACTTTTGGCGCTTCATCTCCTAGGGTTAGGTTTTTGGATGTCTAGGACTTTTGGAATTCCTGTTTATTGTAAAAAGGCCTTCAGAGCCTCATTGTAATCATATTCTTGTGAATGTGAGTAGCCGTCACATCTCTTCTCAGAGATAAGATGCCACCATTCTAGCGAGTCTTTCACTTTGTATTTTTACAGTCTCTGTACATTTCTTTCATTAATAGAAATCGTGTATTACTATATCTCTATGTTTATGGTTGCATCTCTGATATATTTCTGTTATATTACTAGATATACACAATATCTCTATGCATATCTTTATTATATCTCTGCTCTCATTTCATGCCAAAAATAATCTGGATCAGTGGTATCAGAGCAGGCTGCTCTTGATTTTTTTTTCAGTGCATGTCCCCGACGAGGTCCGAGTATAGAAATTTGGGATTCGAGCTTGACTCTCTTGGAGACAATCACTCTCGCACACCCAAGAAAACCTCAATGGTGGAAGAAAATAAAATCGATGGAGCAGACGATCCTATCAATCTGTTGCTTGAGCAAGCTCTCACGCGATAGAGAGAAATGGATTTTCACTCTACACAGATACATCTAGACTGAAATGGATTTTCTAGACATCTCATCACTCAGTGCTGCTTATTGATATACTGTTAAAATTGAGCAAAAATTTAAGCACCAGAGAAAACGAGAATTTAGGTCTGCAAATCCGCAACAACCAAAGTATGACAAAGACGGCCCTAACAAACAGTCTCCCGAAACCAGTCCAAGACACAGGAAAAGGAGGGTGACAGGAAGACAAAGAAGGACACTGAAAAGTGGTGTGATTTCTACAAAAGACCCTGGCACAAAACTGATGAATGTCGCTCAAAACAATCATTGGTGGCCGAGATCAAAGACAAGGAGCCAAGCCCCGATTCAAAATCTGATTATGAAAATACTGGTAAATGACAGATCATTGACGTAGACCCCACTGCTATTGTCGCGACTGCAACAATTCAACCATAAGAACTAATAGATCTTGAAGAGGGGGAGCTCCTTTTTCATTCACAGATGTGGGTGAAGGGGACCCCGCTGCATTTTATTGTTGATAGTGGAAGCCAAAAAAACCTCATCTCAGTAGAGGTCATCAAACAGTTGGGATTGTCGACAACACCACACCTGCAGCCATACAACATTGGGTGGCTTCGGCAAGGACGAGATCTCCATGTCAACCAACGGTGTCGATTGTCATACGACATCCAACCCTTCAAGGATGAGGTATTATGTGATGTTGCCCCACTGGATGTCTGTGATGTTCTCTTGGGCCAACCATATATGTGGAGACGCCATGTTGTTTATGAGTCTCAACACCGTAGTGTCATTTTTACTTTGGGGGGTCATATCTATAGAATACCAGAGGTAGTTCCAACTATTTTTCCACCTAAAAAGTGTCGCAAGGTAGTATCTCATACTGCCAAATTCAACTTCTTCACAATCTATTCAAAAGGGGAACAGAAGGACACTACAGCCACTATAGCCTCGCCCCTGACACCTTCTTATATCCAACAGAAGCAGGTCGACAAGGTTTCATCAAAGCACAAAGATTCCTTCTGCACACCTACCTCTCATGTAGCTTGACTTGTTGAACAACCTTAACTTCAAAATCTTCATGACAGACTTCCATAAACTAAGCCGCACGACGTCTCCAACAATACAAACAGCTCACCCAGATGCAGATCCAGCAAACGCTTTTCCCTCTCACCTGAGAACTTAATGCAATGGATACCATTGCTTCCTAAGGAGGGAGGATTGGTCCAGGGGGATATCAGTGGCCACCCACCTTTTTCGACTGGGTCAAAACAATTTTTTGACAATTTTGACAATTTACTATTTTTAGCAGGTTTTATCTTCCATGGCCATTTTAAGGTCCTAAATGAAGGTTTTTCAAGATCATGGTTCTCAATGTTGACTAAAGGCATCATTGAGCCCCCAAAATGAATCTCCTCGATGATACCTTTCCAACGAGCTATCATACTCCTAAAACGAGGATCGTATGCAAAAGTTACGACCACATGAAGTTGATGTACTAACTTACCCAAATGGGGCCCACATATCTTTTGGCGCTTCATCTGCTAGGGTTAGGTTTTTGGATGTCTAGGATTTTTGCATTCCTATTTATTGTAAAAAGGCCTTTAGAGCCTCATTGTAATCATCTTCTTGAAAATGCGAGTAGCCATCACATCTCTTCTCAGAGATAAGCTTCCACCATTATAGCCAGTCTTTCACTCTGTATTTTTACAGTCTCTATACATTTATTTTATTAATAGAAATCATGTATTACTGTATCTCTATGTTTATGGTTGCATCTCTGATATATTTCTGTTATATTAATGGATATACGTGATATCTCTGTGCATTTCCTTATTATATCTCCGCTCTCATTTCGTGTCGAAAATAATCCGGATCAATGGTATCAGAGAAGGCTTCTCTTGATCATTTTTTCAGTGCATGTCCCCGACGAGGTCCGAGTATAGAAAGTTGGCTCTCAAGATTGTCTCTCGTGAAGACAATCTCTCTCACACACCCAAGAAACCCTCAATGGCAGAAGAATATAAAATCGACGGAGCAAACGATCCTATCAATCTGTTGCTTGAGTAATCTCTCACGCGACAGAGGTACAAAATGATGGAGATTTTTTCCCACATCCTTAAACACCTGCCGATAGCATCAGGTTCATCTTCATCAAGCGGCCACTTTGGAGGCACCTCGCCTTTCAAGGTACAAGTTAATTTTGATATTCCTATATTTGAAGGACAGATAGATGCAGAAGCCCTAGAAAAATGGTTAACTATGCTAGAAGGTTATTTCTCTGTTCATAATTTTTCCGACAAACAAAAGATCACCTTCATTCTCCTTAAATATCTCCCTCATGTCAAACATTTGTGGGAAACTTACTGGGAGAAAAGTTCATAGAGGAGTCTGGAATATATGGGGCCGATCCCACTTGGGATTTTTTTATGGATGCGGTAAAGGAACAATATTACCCTGTTGGCAGCTATGAAGACTAGTACATGAGATGGACCACACTATGGCAAGAGAGGGGACAAGAAGTTCCAAAGTTCACCAATACCTTCCATACCTTTCACACCATGTTGGGTATCAAAGACTTCGAGTGACATTTGGTTATGAAATACCATGGGGATCTACACAGATACATCTAGATTGAAATGGATTTTCTGGACATCTCATCACTCGATGCTGCTTATCGATATAATGTTAAAATTGAGAAAAAATTTAGGCACCAGAGAAAATGGGAATTCGGGTCTACAAATCCGCAACAACCAAAGTATGACAAAGAAAACCCTAACAAATAGTCTCCTGAAAACCAGTCTAAGACACAAGAAAAGAAGGGTCATAGGAAGACAAAGAAGGACATTGAAAAATAGTGTGATTTCCACAAAATCCCCTGGCACAACACTGATGAATGTCGCTCAAAATAGTCATTGGTGGTCGAGATCAAAGACAAGGATCCAAGACCTGATTCAGAATCTGATTATTAAAATACTGGTAAAGGACATATCATTGACGTAGACTCCACTGTTATTGTCATGACTACAACAATTCAACTAGAAGAACCAATAGATCCTAAAGAGGGGGAGTGCCTTTTTCATTCACAGATGTCAGTGAAGGGGACTCCACTGTATTTTATTGTTGATAGTGAAAGAAAAAAAGCCTCATCTCAGCAGAGGTCGTCAAATAGTTGGGATTGTCGACAACACCATACCCGTAGCCATACAACATCAGGTGGCTTCGGCAAGGATGAGATCTCCGTGTCAGCCAATAGTGTCGATTGTCATACGACATCCAACCCTTCAAGGATGAGGTATTATGTGATGTTGCCCCACTGGATGTCTGTGATGTTCTCTTGGGCCAACCATATATGTGGAGACACCGTTATGTTTATAAGTCTCAACCCTGTAGTTTCATTATTACTTTGGGGGGTCATCTCTAAAGAATACCAGAGGTAGTTCCAACTATTTTTCCACCTAAAAAGTGTCGCAAGGTAGTATCTCATACTGCAAAATTTAGTTTCTTCACAATCTGTTCAAAAGGGGAACAGAAGGACACTGCAACCACTCCAACCTTGCCCCTACCACCTTCTTATATCCAATAGAAGCAGGTCAACAAGGTTGCAAAAAAGTGCAAAGATTCCTTTTGCACACCTGCCTCTCATGTAGCTCGATTTGTTGAACAACCTCAGCTTCAAAAGCTTCATGAAAAACTTCCACAAACTAAGCAGCACGACGTCTCCAACAATACAAGCAGCTCGCCCAGATGAAGATCTAGTAAACGCTTTTCCCTCTCCCCGAGGAACTCAACGCAATGGACACCATTACTTCCTAAGGAGTGAGGATTGATCCAGGTGGATATCGGTGGCCACCCACCTTTTCTGACTGGCTCAAAATAGTTTTCTGGCAATTTTGGCAATTTACTATTTTTAGCAATTTTTAAATTCTAGGGTCATTTTGAGGGCCTAAATGAAGGTATTTGGAGATATAGGTTCTCAATGATAACCAAAGGCATCATTGATCCCCCAAAATGAATCTCCTATATGATACCTTTCCAACGAGCTATCATACGCCTAAAACAGAGATCGTATGCAAACGTTACGACCCCGGGAAGTTGATGTACTAACTTACCCAAACAAGGCCCACATGACTTTTGGCGCTTCATCTCCTAGGGTTAGGTTTTTGGATGTCTAGGACTTTTGGCATTCCTGTTTATTATAAAAAGGCCTTCATAGCCTCATTGTAATCATATTCTTGTGAATGCGAATAGCCGTCACATCTCTTCTTAGAGATAAGCTGCCACCATTCTAGCGAGTCTTTCACTCTGTATTTTTACAGTCTCTCTACATTTCTTTCATTAATAGAAATCATGTATTACTATATCTCTATGTTTATGTTTGCATCTCTGATATATTTCTGTTATATTACTGGATATATGCAATATATCTGTGCATATCTTTATTATATCTCCACTCTCATTCTGTGCCAAAAATAATCTGGATCAGTGGTATTAGAGCAGGCTGCTCTTGATTATTTTTTCAGTGCATGTCCCCGACAAGGTCCGAGTATAGAAATTTGGGTCTCGAGCTTGTCTCTCTTGAATAAAATCACTCTCGTACACCCAAGAAACCCTCAATGGTGGAGGAAAATAAAATCAATGGAGCAAACGATCTTATCAATCTGTTTCTTGAACAAGCTCTCACGTGCCAAAGAGACGAAATGATGGAGAATTTTTCCCACATCCTTAAACGCCTGTCGATAGCATCAGGAACATCTTCATCAAGCGGCCACTTTGGAGGCACCTCGCCTTTCAAGGTACAAGTTAATTTTGATATTCCTGTATTTGAAGGACAGATAGATGCAGAAGCCCTAGAAAAATGGTTAACTCTGCTACAAGGTTATTTCTTTGTTCACAATTTTCCAGACAAAGAAAAGATCACCTTCGCACTCCTTAAAGCTCTCCCTCATGTCAAACATTGGTGGAAAAATTACTGGGAGAAAAGTTCCATAGAGGAGTCTAGAATATATGGGGTCGATCCCACTTGGTATTTTTTTATGGATGCGGTAAAGGAACAGTGTTACCCTATTGGAAACTATGAAGACTAGTATATGAGATGGACCACACTGCGGAAAGAGAGGGGCCAAGCAGTTCCAGAGTTCACCAATACCTTCCATACCTTGTGCACCAAGTTGGGTATCGAAGACTTCGAGCGACATTTGGTTCTGAAATACCGAGGGGCTCTACACAGATACATCCAGACTGAAATGGATTTTCTAGACATCTCATCATTTGGTGTTGTTGATCGGTATACTGTTAAAATTGAGTAGAAATTTAAGCACCGGAGAAAACGTGTATTTGGGTCTGCAAATCCGCAACAACCAAAGTATGAAAAAGACATCCCTAACAAACAGTCTCCCGAAAACTAGTTCAAGACACAGGAAAAGAAGGGTCACGGGAAGACAAAGAAGGACACCAGAAAATGGTGTGATTTCCACAAAATCCCCTGGCACAACACCGATGAATGTCACTCAAAACAGTCATTGGTGGCCAAGATCAAAGACAAGGAGCCAAGCCCTGATTCCGAATCTGATTATGAAAATACTGGTAAAGGACATATCATTGACGCAGGCCCCACTGCTATTGTCATGACCGCAACAATTCAACCAGAAGAACCAATAGATCCTGAAGAGGGGGAGCTCCTTTTTCATTCACAAATGTGGGTGAAGGGGACCCCGCTACATTTTATTGTTGATAGCGGAAGCTAGAAAAACCTCATCTCAGCAGAGGTCATCAAACAATTGTGATTGTTGACAACACCATACCCGCAATCATACAACATCGGGTGGCTTTGGCAAGGATGAAATCTTCATGTTAGCCAACAATGTCGATTGTCATATAACATCCAACCCTTCAAGGATGAGGTATTATGTGATGTTTCTCCACTGGATGTATGTGATGTTCTCTTGGACCAACCATATATGTGGAGACGCCATGTTGTTTTTGAGTCTCGACCCCGTAGTGTCATTGTTACTTTGGAGGGTCAGCTCTACAAAATACCAGAGGTAGTTCCAACTATTGTTCCACCTAAAAAGTGTTGCAAGGTAGTATATCATACTGAAAAATTCAACTTCTTCACAATATGTTGAAAAGGGGAACAAAAGGACACTACAACCACTACAGCCTCGCCCCCAACACTTTCTTATATCCAACAGAAGCAGGTCGACAAGGTTGCTACAAAGCACAAAGATTCCTTCTCCACACCTGCCTCTCATGTAGCTCGACTTGTTGAACAACCTCATCTTCAAAAGCTTCTCGACAGACTTTCACAAACTAAGTAGCACGATGTCTCCATCAATACAAGCAACTCACCCACATAAAGATCCAGAAAATGCTTTTCCCTCCCCCCCGGGAACTCAATGCAATCGAGACCATTTCTTCCTAAGGAGGGAGGATTGATCTAGGAGGATATCCATGGTCACCCACCTTTTTCGATTGGCTCAAAACAACTTTCTTGCAATTTTGACAATTTACTATTTTTAGCATGTTTTAACTTCCGGGGCCATTTTGAGGGCCTAAATGAAGGTTTTTCTAGATATAGGTTCTTAGTAATTTTCGCTGGCATCATTGATCCCCCAAAATTAATCTCCTCGATGATACCTTTCCAACGAGATATCATATTCCTAAAACAAAGATCGTATGCAGAAGTTATGACCCCGGGAAGTTGATGTACTAACTTACCCAAATGGGCCCACATGACTTTTGGCGCTTCATCTCCTAGGGTTAGGTTTTTGGATGTCTAGGAATTTTGGCATTCCTTTTTATTGTAAAAATTCCTTCAGAACCTCATTGTAATCATCTTCTTGCGAATGCAAGTAGCTGTCACATCTCTTCTCAGAGATAAGATGCCACCATTCTAGCGAGTCTTTCACTCTGTATTTTTACAGTCTCTGTACATTTCTTTCATTAATAGAAATTGTGTATTACTGTATCTCTATGTTTATGGTTGCAACTCTGATATATTTCTGTTATATTACTAGATATATGCGATATCTCTGTGCATTTATTTATTATATCTTCGCTCTCATTTCGTGCCGAAAATAATCCGGATCAGTGGTATCAGAGCAGGCTGCTCTTGATTGTTTTTTCAGTGCATGTCCCCGATGAGGTCGGAGTATAGCAAGTTTGGTCTTGAGCTTGTCTCTCTTGAAGACAACCTCTCTCGCACACCCAAGAAACCCTCAATGGCATAAGAAAATAAAATCGATGGAGTAGACGATCCTATCAATTTGTTGCTTGAGCAAGCTCTCATGCGACAGAGGGACGAAATGTTGAAGAATTTTATCCACATCCTCAAACGCCTACCGATAGAATTAGGCGCATCTTCTTCAAGAGGCCACTTTGGAGGCACCTCGCCTTTCAAGGTACAAGTTAATTTTGATATTCCTATATTTGAAGGACAAATAGATGCAGAAGCCCTAGAAAAATGGTTAACTCTGCTACAAGGTTATTTCTCTGTTAACAATTTTTCCGACAAAGGAAAGATCACCTTCACACTCCTTAAATCTCTCCCTCATGTCAAACATTGGTGGGAAACTTACTGGGAGAAAAGTTCCATAGAGGAGTCTTGAATATATGGGGCCGATCCCACTTGGGATTTTTTTATGGATGCGGTAAAGCAATAGTATTACCCTGTTGGAAACTATGAAGAACAGTACATGAGATGGACCATACTACGGCAAGAGAGGTGACAAGAAGTTCCGGAGTTCACCAATATCTTCCATTCCTTGCGCACCAAGTTGGGTATCAAAGACTCCGAGCGACATTTGGTTCTGAAATACCGTGGGGCTCTACACAGATACATCCAGACTGAAATGGATTTTCTGGACATCTCATCACTCGGTGTTGCTTATCAATATACTGTTAAAATTGAGCAGAAATTTAAGCACTAGAGCAAACGAGAATTTGTGTTTGCAATTCCGCAACAACTAAAGTATGACAAATATGGCCCTAACAAACAGTCTCCTGAAAACCAGTCCAAGACACAGGAAAAGAAGGGTCACATGAAGACAAATAAGGACATCGGAAAATGGTGTGATTTCCACAAAAGCCCCTGGCACAACACCGATGAATGTCGCTCAAAAAAGTCATTGGTGACCGATATCAAAGACAACGAGCCAAGCCCTGATTCAAACTCTGATTCTGAAAGTACCAGTAAAGAATATATCATTGACGCAAACCCCACTACTATTGTCACGACCACAACAATTCAACCAGAAGAAACAATAGATCCTGAAGAGGTGGAGTGCATTTTGCATTCACAGATGTGGGTGAACGGGACCCCGCTGCATTTTATTGTTGATAGAAGAAGCCAGAAAAACCTCATCTCAGGAGAGGTTGTCAAACAGTTGGGATTGTCGACAACACCACACCCACAACCATACAACATCGACTGGCTTTGGCAAGGACGAGATATCCATGTCAGCCAACATTGTTGATTTTCATACGGCATCCAACCCTTCAAGGATGATGTATTATGTGATGTTGTCCCACTGGATGTCTGTGATGTTCTCTTGGGCCAACCATATATGTGGAGATGCCATGTTGTTTATGAGTCTCGACCCCGTAGTGTCATTGTTACTTTGGGGGGTCATATCTATAGAATACCAGAGGTAGTTCCAACTATTGTTCCACCTAAAAAGTGTCACAAGGTAGTATCTCATGCTACAAAATTTAGCTTCTTCACAATCTGTTCAAAAGGGGAACAGAAGGACACTGCAACCACTACAGCTTCGCCCCCGACACCTTCTTATATCCAACAGAAGCAGGTCGACAAGGTTGCAGAAAAGTGAAAATATTCCTTCTGCACACCTGCCTGTCATGTAGCTCGACTTGTTGAACAACCTCAGCTTCAAAATCTTCATGAGAGACTTCCACAAACTAAGCATCGCGACGTCTCCAACAATACAAGCAACTCACCCAGATGCAAATCCAGCAAACACTTTTCCATCTGCCCTGGGAAATCAACACAATGGAGACCATTTCTTCCTAAGGGAGGATTGATCCAAGTGGATATTGGTGGCCACCCACCTTTTCCCACTGGCTCAAAACAATTTTTTGGCAATTTTGGCAATTTACTATTTTTAGTAGGTTTTAACTTTCGAGGCCATTTTGAGGGCCTAAATGAAGTTTTTTCAAGATATAGGTTCTCAATTATAGCCTAAGGCATCACTGAGCCCACAAAATGAATCTCCTCAATGATACCTTTCCAACGAGCTAACATACGCCTAAAACGGAGATCGTATGCAAAAGTTACGACCCCAGGAAGTTGATGTACTAACTTACCCAAACGGGGCCCACATGACTTTTGGCGCTTCATCTCCTACGGTTAGGTTTTTGGATGTCTAAGACTTTTGGAATTCCTATTTATTGTAAAAAGGCCTTTAGAGACTCATTGTAATCATCTTCTTGCAAATGCGAGTAGCTGTCACATCTCTTCTCAAAGATAAGATGCCACCATTCTAGCGAGTCTTTCACTCTATATTTTTACAGTCTCTGTACATTTATTTCATTAATAGAAATCGTATATTACTGTATTTCTATGTTTATGGTTGCATATCTAATATATTTATGTTTTATTACTAGATATACGCAATATCTCTATGCATTTATTTATTATATCTCCACTCTAATTTCATGCCAAAATAATCTGGATCAGTGGTATCAGAGTAGGCTGCTCTTGATCGTTTTTTTAGTGCATGTCCCCGACGAGGTCCGAGTATAGAAAGTTGGGTCTTGAGCTTGTCTCTCTTGAATACAATCTCTCTCACACACTGAAGAAACCCTCAATAGCAGAAGAAAATAACAGAACAGATGATCCTATCAATCTATTGCTTGAGCAAGATCTCATGCGACAGAGCGACAAAATGATGGATAATTTTGCCCACATCCTTAAATGCCTGCCAATAGCATCAGGTGCATATTCATCAAGCGACCACTTTGGAGGCATCTCACCTTTCAAGGTACAAGTTAATTTTGATATTCCTATATTTGAAGGATAGATAGATGCAGAAGCCCTAGAAAAATGGTTAACTCTACTACAAGGTTATTTCTTTGTTCACAATTTTTCTGACAAAGAAAAGGTCACCTTCGCACTCCTTAATGCTCTCCCTCATGTCAACCATTTTTGGGAAACTTACTGGTAGAAAAGTTCCACAGAGGAGTCTGGAATATATGGGGCCAATCCCACTTGGGATGTTTTTATGGATGCGGTAAAGGAACAGTATTACCCTGTTGGAAACTATAAAGACCAGTACATGAGATGGAGCACACTGTGGCAAGAGAGGGGCCAAGTAGTTCCAGAATTCACCAATACCTTCCATACCTTGCGCACCAAATTAGGCATCAAAGACTCTGAGAGACGTTTGGTTCTGAAATATCGTGGGGCTCTACATAGATACATCCAGACTGAGATGGATTTTCTGGACATCTCATCACTCGATGTTGCTTATCAATATGTTGTTAAAATTGAGTAGAAATTTAAGCACCAGAGAAAACAGGAATTTGGGTCTGCAAATCCGCAACAACCAAAGTATGACAAAGACAACCCTAACAAATAGTCTCCCAAAAACTAGTCCAAGACACAAGAAAAGAAGGGTCATAGGAAGACAAAGAAGGACACCAGAAAATGGTGTGATTTCCACAAAAGCCCTTGGAACAACATCGATGAATGTCGCTCAAAACAGTCATTGGTGGCCGAGATTAAAGACAAGGAGCCAATCCCTTATTCATAATCTGATTCTGAAAATATTGGTAAAGGACAGATCATTGACGCAGACCCCACTGCTATTGTCATGACCACAAAAATTCAACCAAAAGAACCAATAGATACTTAAGAGGGGGAGCACCTTTTTCATTCAAAGAAGTGGGTGAAGGGGACCCTGCTGCATTTTATTGTTGAAAGCGGAAGCCAGAAAAACCTCATCTCAACAGAGGTCATTAAACAAATGGGATTTTTGACAACACCACACCCGCAGCCATACAACATTGGGTGGCTTCGGCAAGGATGAGATCTTTGTGTCAGCCAACAGTGTCGATTTTCATATGACATCCAACCCTTCAAGGATGAGGTATTATGTGATGTTGCCCCACTGGATGTCTGTGATGTTCTCTTGGGCCAACCATATATGTGGAGACACCATGTTGTTTATGAGTCTCGACCCCAGAGTGTCATTGTTACTTTGGGGGGTCATCTCTACAGAATACCAGAGGTAGTTCCAACTATTGTTCCACCTAAAAAGTGTCGCAAGGTAGTATCTCATTCTACAAAATTCAGCTTCTTCACAATCTATTCAAAAGGGGAACAGAAGGACATTGCAACCACTACAGCCTCACCCCCAGCACCTTCTTATATCCCACAGAAGCAGGTCAACAAGGTTGCAGCAAAGCACAAATATTCCTTCTGCACACCTGCCTCTCATGTATATCGACTTGTTGAACAACCTCAGCTTCAAAATCTTCATGACAGACTTCCACGAACTAAGTAGCGCGACATCTCCAGTAATACAAGAAGCTCACCCAGATGAAGATCTAGCAAACACTTTTCCCTCTCCCCCGGGAAATCCACGCAATGGATACCATTGATTCCTAAGGAGGGAGGATTGATCTAGGTGGATATCAGTGGCCACCCACCTTTTTCGACTGGCTCAAAACAATTTTTTGGCAATTTTGGCAATTTACTATTTTTAGCAGGTTTTAACTTCCAGGGCCATTTTGAGGGCTCAATCTGTTGCTTGAGCAAGCTCTCACGCAACAGAAGGATGAAATGATAGAGAATTTTTCCCACATCCTTAAATTCATTTCAATAGCATCAGGCACATCTTCATCAAGAGACCACTTTGGAGGCACCTCGACCTTCAAGGTACAAGTTAATTTTGATATTCTTGTATTTGAAGGACAGATAGATGCAGAAGCCCTAGAAAAATGGTTAACTCTGCTAGAAGGTTATTTCTCTGTTCACAATTTTTTCGACAAAGAAAAGATCACCTTTGCACTCCATAAATCTCTCCCTCATGTCAAACATTGGTGCGAAACTTACTGGGAGCAAAGTTCCATGGAGGAGTTTGGAATATATGGGGCCGATCCCACTTGGGATTTTTTTATGGATGCGGTAAAGGAACAGTATTACCTTGTTGGCAACTATGAAGACCAATACATGAGATGGACAACACTGCGGCAAGAGAGCGGCCAAGCAGTTTCGGAGTTCACCAATACCTTCCATACCTTGCGCACCAAGTTGGGTATCAAAGACTCTGAGCGACATTTAGTTTTGAAATACCGTGGGGCTCTACACAGATACATCCAGACTGAAATTGATTTTTTGGACATCTCATCACTCGGTGTTGCTTATCGATATGCTATTAAAATTGAGCAGAAATTTAAGCACCAAAGAAAACAGGAATTCGGGTCTGGAAATCCGCAACAACCAAAGTATGACAAAGATGGCCCTAAGAAACAGTCTCCTAAAAACCAGTCCAATACACAGGAAAAGAAGGGTCATGGGAAGACAAAGAAGGACACTGAAAAATGGTGTGATTTCCACAAAATCCCCTGGCACAACACCAATTAATGTCTCTCAAAATATTCATTGGTGGCCGAGATCAAAGACAAGGAGCCAAGCCCTGATTCAGAATCTAATTCTGAAAATACTAGTAAAGGACAAATCATTGACGCAGACCCCACTGCTATTGTTGCAATCGCAACAATTCAACCAGAAGAACCAATAGATCTTGAAGAGGAGGAGCACCTTTTTCATTCACAGATGTGGGTGAAGGGGACCCCGCTGCATTTTATTGTCAATAGCGGAAGCCAGAAAAACCTCATCTCAGCAGAGGTCGTTAAACAGTTGGGATTGTCGACAACACCACACCCGCAGCCATACAACATCAGGTGGCTTCAGCAAGGATGAGATCTTCATTTTAGCCAACAGTGTCGATTTTCATACGATATCCAACCATTCAAGGATGAGGTATTATGTGATGTTTCCCCACTGGATGTCTTTGATGTTGTCTTGGGCCAACCATTTATGTGGAGATGCCATGTTGTTTATGAGTCTCGACCTTGTAGTGTCATTATTACTTTGGGCGGTCATCTATACAGAATACCAGAGATAGTTCCAACTATTGTTCCACCTAAAAAGTTTCGTAAGGTAGTATCTCATACTGCAAAATTCAGCTTCTTCACAATCTATTCAAAAGGGGAATAGAAGGACACTGAAACCACTACAGCCTCAGCTCCAACACCTTCTTATATCCAACAGAAGAAGGTCGAAAAGGTTGTAGAAAAGTGCAAAGATTCCTTCTACACACCTACCTTTCATGTAGCTCGACTTGTTGAACAACCTCTTCTTCAAAAGCTTCATGACAGACTTCCACAAACTAAGCAGTGCGACGTCTCCAGCAATACAAGTAGCTCACCCAGATATAGATCAAGCAAATGCTTTTCCCTCTCCCCCAGGAATTCAACGCAATGGATACCATTGCTTCCTAAGGAGGGAGGATTGATCCAACTAGATATCGATAACCAACCACCTTTTCCAATTGGCTCAAAACAGTTTTCTGGCAATTTTGGCAATTTACTATTTTTAGCAGGTTTTAACTTTCGGGCCCATTTTGAGGGCCTAAATGAAGGTTTTTCGAGATAAATATTCTAAAAGGTGTCCTAAAGAATCATTGATCCCCCAAAATGGATCTCCTCGATGATACCTTTCCAACGATCTATCATATGCCTAAAATGGAGATCGTATGCAAACGTTACGACCTCGAGAAGTTGATGTACTAACTTACCTAAATGAGGCCCACATGACTTTTGGCACTTCATCTCCTAGGGTTAGGTTTTTGGATGTCTAGGACTTTTGGAATTCATGTTTATTGTAAAAAGGCCTTCAGAGCCTCATTGTAATCATCTTCTTGTGAATGCGAGTAGCCGTCACATCTCTTCTCAGAGATAAGCTGCCACCACTCTAGTGAGTCTTTCACTCTATATTTTTATAGTCTTTGTACATTTCTTTCATTAATAGAAATCATGTATTACTGGATCTCTGTGTTTATGGTTGCATCTTTGATATATTTTTGTTATATTAATGGATATACGCGATATCTCTGTGCATTTCTTTATTATATCTCCGCTCTCATTTCGTCCCGAAAATAATTTGGATCAGTGGTATCAGAGCAGGCTGCTCTTGATCATTTTTTCAGTGCATATCCCCAACAAGGTCTGCGTATATCAAGTTGGGTCTCGAGATTGTCTCTCTTGAAGACAATCTCTCTCGCACACCCAAGAAACCCTCAATGGTGGAAGAAAAGAAAATCGACAAAGCAGATGATCCGATCAATATGTTGCTTGAGCAAGATCTCACGTGACAGAGGGATGAAATGATGGAGAATTTTTCCCACATCCTTAAATGCCTACCGATAGCATCAGGCGCATCTTCATCAAGTGGCCACTTTGGAGGCTCCTCGCCTTTCAAGGTACAAGATAATTTTGATATTCCTATATTTGAAGGACAGATAGATGCAAAAGCCCTAGAAAAATGGTTAACTCTGCTAGATGGTTATTTCTCTGTTCACAATT
This sequence comes from Picea engelmannii, assembly GCA_009831015.1. NCBI lineage: Eukaryota > Viridiplantae > Streptophyta > Pinopsida > Pinales > Pinaceae > Picea > Picea engelmannii. Next base: position 164,975 of record ML796842.1, read on the forward strand.
TTTTCGACCCTTCACAATCCTTAAACCTCTCCCTCATGTCAAACATTGGTGGGAAATATATGGGGTCGATCCCACTTGGGATTTTTTTATGGATGCGGTAAAGGAACAATATTACCCTATTGGAAACTATGAAGGCCAGTACATGAGATGGACCACACTGCAACAAAAGAGGGGCCAAGAAGTTTCAGAGTTCACCAATACCTTCCATACCTTGCACACCAAGTGGGGTATCAAAGACTTCGAGCGACATTTGGTTTTGAAATACCGTGCAGCTCTACACAGATACATCCAGACTGACATGGATTTTCTGTACATCTCATCACTCAGTGCTTCTTAATGATATGTTGTTAAAATTGAGTAGAAATTAAAGCACCAGAGCAAATGAGAATTCAGGTCTGCAAATCCACAACAACCAAAGTATGGAAAAAACGACCCTAACAAACAGTCTCTTGAAAACAAGTCCAAGAAACAGGAAAAGAAGGGTCACGGGAAGACAAAGAAGGACACAGAAAAATGGTGTGATTTCCACAAAATCCCCTGGAACAACACCGATGAATGTCACTCAAAAAAGTCATTGGTGGCCGATATCAAAGACAAGGATCCAACCCCCGTTTCAGAATCTGATTCTGGAAATACTGGTAAAGGATAGATCATTGACGCAGAACCCACTGCTACTGTCATGACCACAACAATTCAACCAGAAGAACCAATAGATCCTGAAGAGGGGGAGCACATTTTTCATTCATATATGTGGGTGAAGGGGACCCAACTACATTTTATTGTTGATAGCGGAAGCCAGAAAAACCTCATCTCAGCAGAGGTCACCAAACAGTTGGGATTGTCGACAACACCACACCCGCAACAATACAACATTGGGTTGCTTCGGCAAGGACGAGATCTCCGTGTCAGCCAATAGTGTCGATTGTCATACGGCATCCAACCCTTCAAGGATGAGGTATTATGTGATTTTTCCCACTGTATGTCTGTGATTTTCTCTTGGGCCAACCATATATGTGGAGGAGCCATGCTATTTATGAGTCTCGACCCAGTAGTTTCATTGTTACTTTGGGGGGTCATATCTGCAGAATACCAGAGGTAGTTCCAACTATTTTTCCATCTAAAATGTGTCACAAGGTAGTATCTCATACTGCAAAATTCAGCTTCTTCACAATTTGTTCAAAGGGGGAACAGAAGGACATTGCAACCACTATAGCCTCGCCCCCGGCACCTTCTTATATCCAACAAAAGCAGGTCGACAAGGTTGCAACAAAGCACAAATATTCCTTCTGCACACCTGCCTCTCATGTAGCTCAACTTGTTGAACAACCTCAGCTTCAAAATCTTCATGACAGACTTCCACAAACTAAGCAACATGACGTCTCCAACAATATAGGGAACTCACCCAGATGTAGATCCACCAAACGCTTTTCCCTCTCCCCTGGGAACTCAACACAATGGAGACCATTTCTTCCTAAGGAGGGAGGATTGATCCAGGTGGATATCGATGGCCACCCACCTTTTTCTGACTGGCTCAAAACAGTTTTCTGGCAATTTTGGCAATTTACTATTTTTAGCAGGTTTTAACTTTCAGGGCCATTTTGAGGGATTAGGTGAATGTTTTTCAATATCTAGGTTCTCAATTATATTCAAAGGCATCATGGATCCCCCAAAATGAATCTCCTCGACAATACCTTTCCAACGAGCTATCATACACCTAAAACGGAGATCGTATGCAAAAGTTACGACGCCATGAAGTTGATGTACTAACTTACTCAAATGGGGCCCACATGACTTTTGGTGATTCATCTCCTAGGGTTAGGTTTTTGGATGTCTAGGACTTTTGGCATTCCTTTTTATTGTAAAAATGCCTTCAGAGCCTCATTGTAATCATCTTCTTATGAATGCGAGTAGCCATTACGTCTCTTCTCAGAGATAAGCTGCCACCATTCTAGCGAGTCTTTCACTCTGTATTTTTATAGTCTCTGTACATTTCTTTCATTAATAGAAATCGTGTATTACTGTATCTCTATGTTTATGGTTGCATATTTGATATATTTCTATTATATTACTAGATATACGCGATATCTCTGTGCATTTCTTTATTATATCTCCACTCTCATTTCGTGCCGAAAATAATCTGGATTAGGCACTTAGCAATTTCTCTTAGTAATTTTGCATTGGAGGAGACAGTTATCTACTTCAGCTACAAAGTAAGGTTTGAATGTGTTTTGTATGAGGAAATGAAATGTCTTTAGTTGGGGGGCATGTTAGGATGCAGAAATGTCCCTTTTTCACTACATCTTTTGCCCATTCAACCTTCTCATTCCTAAGCTAAATGACTATTATAATGAATACTAAGACCCTTTTTCCCAAGGTATGAACTATTCATCTTGCTTTTATATTTTCACTTACTTAGCATGTTTGATTGGTAACGTTCACATATTTTACCCATGAAATGATTTAACTAATGATCAAAATTCTTAGAATAGCCCACTTCAAGAAACTTGTTGTTGTTACAGCTATGCGCCAATCTTGGAAGTTGTTACATGACTACTGCAACAGAATCCCGTCAATCCTGGAAGCTGTTACAACAGACACCACCAGTCCTATTGTTATACGACTGTTGCAACACTTGCTGATGATATATGCTGGCTCATGATGTTGATCAAGGAGAGTTCTAGATTTTGTATTAATGATATCAAATGAACAGCTTGAGAATCAGGGATTCTCAAGACTATTCTGATTATGTTCTACTGAATGACTCTAACTTTAAATAGCAGATCTTTGATAATGAAGGAGAGTTTTTTTTTACTAGAGAAAGAAAAGTAACTCTTATTGTACATAGACATTTTTGGCAATTGAATGAAAGAGTGGATTGAATTCCTTTAGCAGACTGTAACCTATTTCTTTGAGCGGATTCAGTGAGAAGGAAAGGGCCCACCTTCCTCATCGATTCCACTCCATTTTGAATTCTAGATTAGTTGCTTTAAATGTGAATGATTTAATTGTTAGACATTTCTAGAATAAAACTGTTGTTACAGTTTAGTTCCTTCTTGTTAGATGCGCATAAACTTGTCTCATGAGAATTAGAAGTCGATTGTTGAGCATTGCTGAAGAACTGCTTTCCCTTTTTCTGCATTAGGTTAAAATCTTGTTTTTGAGAAATAAAAGTGTGAAGTACCTTCTTGCAATAAGTAGATTTCCTTTCTGCAAATAGTATAGAACTTCTTCCTACAAAAGTAAATTAGAAAGTTAGATTAGATTAGGAAATCCAGGGTTCTTATACATTCATCAGTTTAGATTGCAATTATGATTTCAAATCTGTAGAACTCCAGCTGTATCATCACAATTGTGTTAGTGATAATGTTTTTTTATTTTTTAAACTTCCCTACTACAATTAGATTAGAGATGCTTTCATAATCTAGCATAGACTGTGCACAATTATCATGAAATAACAGACTTCCCTGGGTTGACAATTTATATTTAACACTTTGATTTTCTATTCAATTTGGAAATCAAAGTGCCCAACAATGACCATGGGTGTGACAACACTGGGAACGGAACAATATTCCCTCATAGCCAAGGATTTGTACCCTGGTTCAACCCTTATCCATGATGTTGAGCTCTTTCCTCAAGCCATCCCTTATGTTTAGAGAGACTAAAATACGTGCCAGTTCCATATCACCTGTCTCCCAGAAAGAAAATTTTGCATCCAAGAATGTGTCCAACATATTCCTAATATCTTGAAATTTTTTTAAAGACCAAAGGTGAGGCGAAAGCCCTGGAAAATAGACCCATATGGGAAAGGAGTCCAATCTCTCACTAGAGGAATCAAAATTAGACTCCCAGAGTTTTAGTAGCACCAGGGAGGAGTCTATGGTACAACATCTTGTAAGATCCTGAGATGCTTACTCTGCCTCCATAAATATTATTATGAACCACCCCCGAGATAGGTTCATGATCTGAGGAGATGGAATCTAGGATGACCCCCAAGTAGTAGTTGCCCAATCTCTGAGGGTTTTTTCGCTAAAGTGGCAACCATAGACCTTCCCCACCACATATTTTTCATTCATTTACACCACTTCTGCCATAGATAGGTCTTCACCTAGAATGATATTTGAGGAGTCTGAAAACACCCCAATGCACTTATTCTGCTTTTGACATTTGTAGATCGAAGGTGTATCTAGTACCCCAGATATACTAAAGGGTTCGGGGACTCCAAAATCTCCCTATAGAGTGTTTTCCCAACCATTGAGGTTGGTTGAGAGTAGATAGGGGACAATGAAACCCTTCGATGGACCCCCACTACTAGGTTCAAATATCAACCCTCGACCTGCATCAAGAAAATGGTTGGTTCTCAGGAAATTGGCATCTAGATATTGAAACCCTTGTAGGAAAGGAGTCAAAGCATCGACTATCGATAGAGAACTTCCATAGGAAGTTGAAGCAGGAAAGATATCTGGAAAGAATCTTGGGATGAAAGGATATAGGAAGTCCTAGGATATAAAAGATGGAAGCGGTGAACCCACTAAGGTCAGAGGAGTAGAGACCCCAAAACCTGTCACTATATCCTCATAATATAGAAGTGAGAAAGGTGAGGAAGTCAAAGACCCAGAGAAACTTGTGCCTATGGATAATCCAGCTGAGAAATATGGGGCATGATGCAAGACTGTAGACGATACTAGAGCCAAACCTAAGAAGTGTGAGGTGGAGAATAAGAACATGGGAACTCCGCCCATTGTGCCACCACATCATCTTCTAGGGAAAACTTGTTGGAAAAATGGGGAGGGCTTCCAGCTAGCAGATACCACTGGAGTGATTCAGAGAGATCTGGTGAGTAGTCAACCTCCTCATCATAGGTGGCCATGATTTAGGAGGAGTAGCATGGAGGGGGACTAGACTATAGCAACTAGCCGCTAGCAGGGACGGGTTTGTTGGCTGACCATGGGGAGGATAGTGAGGGAGTAGGGATGGTAGGATAGGTGAGTGGCCTGCAGTAGGGTCAAAACCACATCTTATTTATTAAATCGGTTGATGAAGGAAGATATTATTTAATAAAATTCCTAATACTTTATGTCTTGTCGAGGCTCAAAAGTGTGCACTCTAGTTAAATGGTTGGGTCCTCAATTTTCTTAGGTGCCTAAAATCATATTTAACCAAGTGACCTTACACATGCTTGCCATCTAATAATCAATATCGCTATTCCAAAATTTGTTTATTGTACATATTTAGGAGGAAATTATGCCCTTTCAACTACCATCCTACCTTCTATGAAAGGAGGAGAAGGAGACTTGAATAAGGGGAGGAAAAGAGAATGTATGCATGAAATTTTCACCTAAAGTTAAATTTCATCTTTTTATATTTTTTAAGTATGTTGAAAGAAGCCTATAATAGCAAGATTTCTTACAATAGAGGTCAATCATTAGGGTGAAAACAAGTCTACTTTCTTTTGAAGGTATATTTGTTAATTTTCTTTCATGGTTATGAATTTCTATTAAATATTCAAAATGAAATTAACCATGTATGAAAATTACTTACATAAAATTTGGGTCTTTATTTCCTAAAAGAGTCTTCATCATCTAATCCTAATTCTACCACTTAGATTTTTTTTGTAACAAATAGCATATGGTATTGGAAACATCCCACTTGGTTGGATCCTAACTTATTATTGACCTTGTTTTTCCTTTTGTGTTTTGGTTGTCCAAAACAAAACAAAATTCAAATAAATATGATATTCCAAGCATATCTATTGTTTCTTTGTGTCGTTTATGATAATTAATTTCTCACTTCTCTTTATTTGTAAATATTTCTTCTTTGTTGACTATTTTATTTCAATTTTATTTTTATAGATTACTATATTAGATATTTGCTTATGAATATTGTACAATTGCATTATTTTTTTACACGATGTTTAATTCAATTTTTTTATTACAATTTGATATTTATGCATACTAACAACTTGTGAGATAACATTGATTCATGCTAACAAGTTGTAATTAAACATTAATTTTAAGCTAATAGCTTGTAGGATAGTTCTATAATTCATTGATAGTAACTCATTATCTCATGGTTTAATTCGTGATAATAACTACTAACTTGATCCTTTAATGAATATATCACTATTCTAATGCTCATAATAAAATAAACTCCACAAATATTAATAAGACCTAGTACCCATAAGGTTAAATATCTCCACTAACAATCTTAACAAATCTATTTCCCATGAGTCAATTGGTTTCAGGTCTTAAATCAATATGGGTTTCATTCCCCTCTTCCTTGTTTGACAAAATAATGTATTTCTACATAGGATCAACACCTTAAGAAACTCCTCATACAACCAAATCAAAGGATCAATACACTAGTGTATTATGTGGTTAAAACCTTCAAAGACAAAAATAGTCTACAACCCTAGCTAATGTGGCTACTTGAGTCAATATATTAATGCAAAATAAACATATTGTACATGCTATTTTCTCACAATAAAACTTCAGCAAATGACCTTGGATGTTGTTTAAATAGAGATCATGGACCAATTGGGTGTTAAGCCATATATCAATATAGTTGTTAATTTTGAAGACAATATGAACCATCAGATCACTTTATGTCTAGAATGTATCACCACCATTAGACTATGTAACTAAAAATGTATATTGATGCATACTAAAGAAAAACACTTTTTCCTAAACGCACATTAGACCAAGTCGATCTTAACTAACTCATCGGTGTCTGAAATCCTAACACCCCCCCTTGAGATTAACTTGGGATTGGATTGAAATATTTACAAAGGAAAAAACTTAGGAGAAGGAAGGAGGCATTAGATCCTATCCCCTCTTAATGACAACTTCCTAAACTTCTAATAAAGATTGAAGATTGATAAACTTCACTTATGTAAGAGAATTTGTAAAAAAAATTGCAACTTGATCATTTGTAGGGAAAAATACTACTTCGAGAATGTGATTGTGAATAATATTTCTAATGAAGTGCATTTGTATCTCAATGTGTTTTTTGTACTAATGTTGAATTGGATCTTTGGTGAGATTGATGACACTCTGATTTTCACACCAAAGTGTGGTTAGATGTTTCTTCTAGAATCCAAACTATGAAAGGATCTATCAAAGCTACAAGGATTCTTGACTTGCATTAATAGATTCTCAATACTTTGCTTCTATTAAAGAAAGAGAAAGCGCCTATTGTTTCTTACAAGCCCAAGTGATAGGTTTCAAACCAAGAATAAAAATATAACCTGCAATAGAATTTCAATCATCAAGGTTGTCAGCCCAATCAGAATTAGTGAAACCAACAAATAATGGAGTCCCCCTTTAACTAAATTGTATCCCAAACTAAACTCTACCCCGGATACACCAAAGTATCATTTTTTATACTTTCCAATGGCTCTCATGGGATGTTTTCATATGCCGAGAAATTAAAAAAACAATAACAAAGGAAATATTAGGATGTGTGTGAGTCAAATATAAGAGGCTACCAACTAACTAATAGTACAAAGTGGCATCTACTTCAGGTGTGGTATGGGTGGCAACAAGTTTAACTCTAGAGTGGAAGGGAGATGGGGTTGGTTTACAATCTTTCATGTGAAAGTGGTGAAGAAGGTTACATGCATACTTAGACTAGGAAAGATAATTTACTTCCTTTGTTTTCAATACTTGGAGGCCAAGGAAATAATGCAAATAACCTAAGTCTATCATTTCAAATTTATTCTTAAGGATGGATTTTACATGGTTTAAAAGTTTGGAGTCACTAGTAGTGAGGATAAAGTCATCAACATAAAGAACAAGTACTATGAGATGGTTTCCTAATTTCTTGGTATGGACATTGGGGTTATAAAGACATCTAGAAAATCCAATGGCAAGAAGATATATATCCATTTTAGCATACCAAGCTTGAGGAGCTTGCTTAATACCATAGAGAAATTTCTTAAGGTATAAAACAAGGCTGGAGTTATTTTGAACATAGCTAGGATGTTGCTCCATGTAAATTTCTCTTGAAAATCCCAATGCAAGAAGGAAGATTCAAAATCCATATGATGGACCTCCCATTTATGTGAGGTGGCAAGGTTTAGAACAAGGTGGATGGAATTTATTTTGTCTATGGGGGAAAAGTTTCATTAAAGTCAATTCCTTCAACTTGAGAAAATCCTTTGGAAACTAACTTGGCCTTTTATATTTAAACACTTCCATGTGAGGCATACTTAGTTATATACACCCATTTACATATGATAAGTTTTCTTCCTTTTGGAAGAGCTACAAGATCTCAATTATTGTTCTCCATTGAGGAATGATATTATTCATTCATTGTTGTGTCCCAATGTGGATGGCCAAAAGATTTTACAAATGGTTATGGAGCGTGAGTCTATAAAACTTGAGTGAAAAGAGAGAAGGCTTATTGGAACTATTAATATGTATGACATTGGTTTGTAGGATCACGAGAAAGATCACCAACTACTTCTTTTGTTTTACAAACCCATCTAGGAAGTTGTGGTGTTGGTGCAATTTTGTGTTCAATGGGACCCAACTAGAGGACTATGAAAAGATGAAGGTATATTTTCATCCTCACTATCATCATCTGAAGAAAATACTAGAATAATATCATTAACAAAAAATTTGGGAAGAGAAGATGGCACATATGTCAAAGATGGTACAAATGCAAAATTAGGCTTAAAAGATAAAACATTTTCATCAAAATTAACATCTCTCCTAATAATAATTTCATTAGAATTAGGTTTAAGAAATGCATAACCTTTGACATATTTAGAATATCCAACAAAAATGTATTTCTCACTTTTGGGTTGTAATGATTTCCTTTTCTCATTAGGAATGTGAACCCATGCTTTACTACCAAACACATGGAGGTGGATTACATTTGACTTAGTTTTATTCCTTGCTTCTTCTAGTGTTACATATTTTAATGCTTTTGTGGGGTTCCAATTTACTATGTAATTGTATAATTAATGGCTTCCACCCAAAAATGAGGACTTAATCCCTTAGATTGTATCATGTAATTTTATATTTCCTTTAAGGTTCGATTCTTTTCTCCAAAACACCATTTTGTATGGTGTATATGGACTAGTATGTTGCATTTGATTTCCTTGTGCAATGTAGTAAGTTGTAAATTTAGTCTGGGGGATAAGCAATGAAGGCTCTCTTTCTCAAGGTGAGGAGGGGGCTCATCGATGAAGTCTCACTTTCCTGGGGTGAGGAGGTTGGCCGACTTGACCAATTTTGGTCAAGAAACTAATAGATTTATTAGCTAGTTTTTCAGGGTTTGGTTTTTCTAGGATCAAATCTTGTTTATGTTATGTTCATGGTTATTTTGATCTATCTCTATCATTTTTTATTTTTCCTTGCTTAATCTGGACTATGTAGGGAGAGTGGTTTGCTGAAGAAAAATCCATTGAGGCCATTTGAAGGGTGCTTCACAACTTAGATCATGGCTTCCATGTTTTGAGGAGATCCAAGGGCACCCCTCCACAACTTAGATCAAGGATTCCATGTTTCGAGGAGATCCAAGGGCATTGAGAATATTGGATGATGGTGGAATCTAAGGAAAAATATTAATATCATTTTGAGAAGAATTGCATGAAATATAGTGGTTTCAAAATGCTCCGTCAAGGCTTTGTGTAGAGAGAATTTTAGGGAATGGTTGGAGTCCCTATAAGAACATTTGGTAGGATCCATTTCACATCTTGGAAGAAAACCATTGAGTAACTGGTGGCTATAGAAGTTGCTGAGGACACAAGAAGCAGATGTAGATATTGGATTTTGCAAAATATGCATATTGAGCCTATTGAACACATAATGTGAGCACAAAGATGACAAGGAGAGAGAGGGATATGCCTGTCCTGATTATAAACTTGTCAAGTAACTAATAGATCTATTACCTTGTTTTTTCTGGTATGGGTTTTCTAGAAAAAAACCAAAGTTGTAAATTTGTTGATAACATATTTTCCTCCTTTATTCGTTCTTAACCTATGTAGGTTGATGTTTATATATTTTTTCTACAAGGCCTTCTAGGCCAGAGACATGTCAAAAAATTCACTCTTAATTTTTAAGAAATAAACTCAAGTGCATCTGGAGAAGTCATCAATGAAGGTTAATAATTACTTGCACCTAGAGAAAGAAGGAGAATGAAGTGAACCACACAAATCACTATAAAAAGGTTGCAAAGAGGTTGAGGTGTGAAAAGAGGTAAATTTGTCAAAATTGTCTTGATGATGTTTTTTGGGAACATATCCAACACAAACACCATCTCTACAAGAAACAAGAGGAATACCAATCACATATTTTGATTACATAGTTGTTGCAATGAGTGATAGTTTAGATTAATAGATCACTCATACCAAAGTTTGCTTAAGTCATCACTATGAGCAATAAAAACTGATGGAAATGATGATGACCCAAAGTTGTCAAAGTTGTATTACCGAGTAATATCATCAACAATTACAATTGATAGAACATGATTAAGATATTTTAAATTCTTTATTACAATTTGGTGAGGTGAAAACTTTATCGTTTATCTTACTTGAATGGGTGATTTGATATATTGATAAAAGGTTGCAAAAGAGACTTAGAACACATAATACATTAGTAAAATGACCATCATCTAACTAAATCATTCTAGAACCTACAACACTAAGATATATATCATCACCAAAATATATTTGTTTGGTGCTACATTCATTAAAAGCATAAAAATGGATTCATCCTTAGCCATATGATAAGATGTTCCATAATCAATAAGCCACTCATTATAAGAACTAGATGTTGCATTGAAGGGAAAATCAGGAGTAGAAAGTGCATTTCCATGAGAGGAAGAAGAAGACTCAAGATTGATTTTTTTCTTCTTCATTGTTTCTTCTGGGGCCTCCATATTTTTAAAACATTTAGACTATATATTAACATCTCACCCACAAAACATAAATGTTTTTCAATCTTGTTAGTTTTTTATTTAGGTCCTTTGTGATAATTGGGAGTAGAATCTAGTTGAGAGGGTTTGAAACCCTTGTTTTTCTTGTTGCTGCAGGGATGTTGCTTTTTTGAATTCTTGGATTCATCCTTCTATTGGGACACTAAGTATTTTTTAGATGTACCTATGTTGATCACTCCAAGATGCAAGAGGTTATATTTCTCTCTAATCAAAGAATCACAAAAATATTCAAGAGATGGTGGTGTGTAAGAAGCCCCTAGATCTTCTATGGTGGAGTGAAAAGTCTATACAAAAACACAACATGCACTACCAAGATTAGCAAGAACAACATATATACATCAATCATCATCTATAATTTATAGTCTTTAAGTAAAATTATGAGTGTTTTGAAATTAAATAAATAATATTCAATGCAAGATAAATCATTGGGATTTAAAGAAATTAATTGATTTTCAAGTTGGTGGGCTTGAATATTTTTTTTTTTACCAAATACGACTTCCAAATTTTTTCAAGCTTCATCTGGGTCATCAATTTATTCAAGGTGATATCGTAAATCACTAGAAATTGAAATTTTGATTAATCCACATGCTTCATCATTCTTATTATTCCATTTGGATTTCTTTGTGGCAATAGTGGGGGATTTTTCTTTTCCCAAGGTACTCTGGTATAGTCCTTTACTTGGTAGTACATACTCCATATGGGATTTCCATGAGAAGTAGTTGGTAGTAGTAATAAAAAGAACACTTGGAATATCCATATTAAAATATTTAGGTAAGATGGCTTCAAAAGAAAATAAAAAACTAACTATTTGGATGGAAATATCTTGAAAAAATAGAAAAAAAAAATAGCACTGAAAATGGACTTTGGATGTCAAAGTTATGCCATTTTTAAGAACAACATAAAGGTAATAAAAGTGCCACGTGGCAAGTAGAGGTTGGCTCACATGGAAATGGATGCACAATGATGTTGTTGAGTAAAAACAATTCACTTCCTTTTGCTTTGCCTATAAGCTTATTTTACAAATAAGTTACTTATGGAGTGACCCATTTTTATAAGATATGCTAGATTCACTTTTATTAAGTTACTTCAAAAAATAATTTAATAAAAAGGACTTCAACTCAAGACCTTTTTAAAAATAAATACACTTCCAACCAAGTGAACTAATGCAAAATATATATCAAATGTTATGGAGGAGGGAGGATTCTTATTTTGTTTACTTTGTGTCTCAAAGTGTGTGATTACCCTAAAAAAACCTTGTTTGTTCCTTTAAAAAACTTCAAAATGACTACACACACAAGAAAATGAAGTTTTGCAGAATAAAAAATTCAAAACTTTACCACAATGGCATTATATCTCAATTAGCCTTCCTAGAAAATGAAAGGTTTATCTCTATTTATGATTTTCCAAGATCACATAAATCATAAAGCAAAGAGAATATGTAGAAAACACAACACTTTTCACTACGTTTTTTATTTGTTGAGATTGCATGGAGCACACAAAAAAGAGCATTCTCAAACTAGACCAACCTAGAAATAAAACAGGAAAAACAAATATTAATAGAGTAATAAAAGACAATCATAATGGAAATTTATACCTCCAGATCTTACAAAAAAGGTCATATCTTGGGAAAAAAAAACCTTTTCGAGTGAAATGATTTTTTTTTCAAACTAAAAGAAGCACTCTATATGTAATGGAAAAAATTACTCATCCTATAAATGCACATAAATAGAAGAACCCATAAATATTTTGATGCAAATTTCGATATAGGTTTAGGATCTCGATCAACAATGAGAGAGGGTCTTCATACACTTTGATACCATGTTCAAGTAAACATGGTATTTACACACAAGACTAACATCTTAAGAAAATTTCCATGCAACTAGATCAAATATCATTACATGAGAGTATTACGTGGTTAAAACCCTCAAAGAGAGAAAAAATCCATGGCCCTAGCCAATGAAACCACTTGAAGCAATATATTAATGAAAAGAAAAGTATATTGTAAATAAGAGTTTTTCATAATTGATCTTTAGAAAATGACCCTCCATGATATTTAAATAAAGATCATGGACCAATCGAGTGTTAAGAAACATATCAATATAGTCATTGGTATCAAGGAAATTATGAACCATCATATCATTTTATGTCTAGAACATATTGTGACCATCAGATTACATAACTATAAATGCATACTAATGAATACTAAAGAAACAAAGTTTTACCTAAAGACACATTAGATCAACATGATCGTAACTAACTCCTAAGTGTCTAAATATCCTAGCATTTCTCTTGACAATCCTTGTACGAGTTTTATGCATGTAGATAGTCATTTATCTATTTTGAGCATCAACACTATAAGATGAAATAAAAACATTAGTTTCCTCCTTTCAATTCTCTACTCTAGGTACAAGTAGATAATTTAGAGGTATTCAAATATGATTTTAAACCTAATGTAATTGACTCTCAAGTTATAGGTGCAAAATCATCAATTTTCTTTATTAAGTGTCACTATAACAAAGGTAAAATGATATGAGTTAATACGTTTCCATCGCATCCATTAGGTGGGTAGGATTGGATATCCTAAATTCTTATGTTATGCATAATGACTTGAACCCATTTTATTAGAAATAAATAAAACGCAGGCTTAATCAAAGACTCAACATAATTTCACACTAGCACAAACTTGATTTCACACCATCATAGTAGGTTGGGTATGCTTAATTTTTAATATTTCTAATTGACTATTTATACCCTTCTAAAAACCTCTCTTTAAGATCACCTTTCCCTTAAATTAGGCCCAATTGTATTCCATTCATTATTTATGGCCTTTAGTCCATGTTTCAATTTTTTTTTTATCTTTTTACCTTCTTTTTCTTTTTTGTAATTTAGAGTATGTATTGATTCCTGGTCAAAAATACAGATGTCTGAAAGTTAGTTAACTACCTGGATTTGATGCCCTGTTGGGAAACCACCTATGTTAGGTGTCCTAGTTCAAAAAGAGGTAACGGTGCCCATTCAGGAAACCACCATTGTCCGATGTCCAGTACATAGAAATAAACTAAGCTACGCGGCCACACAGGACTAGATTTATCAAAGGGACAGATTTCAAGTGTATGAGGGAAAGAATTTTGATGTGCCATGCAGGGCCAAAATATTGACAGTAAGAGAAAAAGAGCATGGGAAGGCATTAGTAACCTATACCTAGATGTGGACCAGCATAGACCTACGCTACCTATGCTTTTCCTTTCTCTCGGTCTGTCATGGCTCTTCGAAGGTCTTGAAGGAACGCCATCGTAGTATCCACTCATCACCACTGGTCGTCTTCCCTGGTCTAAACTTCGCGCATGGCCGTTTTGATTTACTCCAGATCATTTTTAATGATGCTCAGAGTGGTCATGAGCTCAACTCGCTCATAGTCCCTGCTAACAAAAGGAGAATGGTGGTGGGAGAGTGGAGAGGAGGAAGAGGAGCCCAGAAGAGGGGAATAATGTGAAACTATG
>ML796842.1:184912-195607 GCA_009831015.1 Picea engelmannii
TTTCAGAAGCCCATAACCCCAGTAATTTTCCTATTAGGGAAAAATATCTCATGTATTGTCTGTGATCTTCGATTCTTGGAGAGATGATGGTGTATTTTGGAGTTGTCGTAGCTTGTGGGATACATTTGTTGGGTTCCCAGGTGAATTTATATTTTGGTTGACTAATTTTTAGATCAATCTTCATCGATCTTTCCTTTGGCATTTCTTCCTCCCAGATTAGTCGTTGCATGCCCTCCGGGAGTTCAAAGGTTGGGCACTTGAAGTGAGAGGAGCCATGCTCCTTTCCTATGACAGAGTTGTAGGAGGGGATGTGGGGCACCCCTCGCTCACCCTCCATGGTCGTGGCATAGAATAGAAGGTGACAAATTAAGTTCAGGTTGCAACAGAGAACCCTAGCGCACACGAGAGCTTATGTTTTTACCTTTTTTAATCCCTATCTTATTGCATATTTTTCTTCAATATTGTGAATTTCTTATGCAGTATCACTCTTTATTTTTGTATAGACAAATATGATTTATTTATTAAATCCATTATAATTAACCACAAGCGATATTTATAATACTTATTAGTTTGTAGATTTGAACAAGAAAATAAATTTTGAAAAAATACTAGAAATTAAATATTCAAGAGTATTATTAAATTTTAATTAAATATTGTTGCAATACTAAGAGGGGGGATGAATCAGTATGAGAACTAGTACCACTTTTAACCACAATATATTATATTCAACTTTATCATTAGTTTTCAATAATTTATCATTAGCATTTAATATATCATCATCAATATAAATCAACTATGCATAATAAAAAATCACATAAACATAGTACACCAAAATTTACATGGAAACCCAAATGGGAGAAAACCAAAGAATGATTTTCTTATATGTCAAATAATTCATTCACTGGAAGCACCAAATTCCCAATTCTCTATATACAAATGGAAGGAGGTTATGATCCACTATCTAAAGGAAGCTACACCTCCCTGAATTCTCTGGCTCCAACTAGAAGGAGACTACAACCCCTTGATTCTCAGGCTCCAACCTAAAGAAATATATGACTCCCTGTGTTCTATGGCGCCAATTAGAAGGAGGATAAAACCCCCTTTCCTTGCCCTATCCTTCTGACCTAAAATTTAAATGTAGACCAAACTGTCACTACCACAATCACTACCATTGTCAACCTATCATTGTATCCTAATTGTCACTTTCACTGTATCATCAACCTGTAACTAATCATCAACATGTGATATACTAAAAAAAATACCATACCATATGTTAGTTCTATAATTTTACCCTAGACTGTAATAGTTCCAAGCCTAACACATCCTATTTATTGCAATGGTTTGTATTGTGGAAGATGGACTAGGTAAATCTAGTGAGAAAGGAGAAGGGCACAAATATGGATTTAAAATATATGTTGATCATTGATCATATCCATTGGGATTGGAGTCTCCTGACGCATTTCATTGATCAAAGTAAATCAAATTAGTTATTAAAAAGGAATAGGTAGGTGGAAGAGTGAAGAAAACAATTATGGAAAACACAGGCTTCACTATTAGATCAGACTTCCATAATCCATAAGAATAATGCCCATAAAAAGAAATTATTTATGAGAATGGATGCTAGATATCTGAAGGAACTTTACATAAATAGAGTAAGCACACTAACATATTAATGTACAAGAAATCTGTGGTGCATCAATTCATTTTCCAAATAAGAATAATAATAATCACAATGAAAAGTACAGACTAATAAACTAGATCTTCATATAGCTCTGATGTTGAAATATATCAAGAAGAACTACCTCACGTTTACAATTAAACAATACTCGGGTCTCTTCCCCAAAGTGATTCTATCTGGCCTCCCCTCGTGATTATACAAATAATGGATTTTATATAAAATTACATCAACAACTAATTACTAGATTCTAGGAAACATAAGCTATCTATCAACCAAATCTAAAATCAATTTGCTAAAAATATGGGACTGGTGCAATCAAATTCCCTCAATTCTTCCTGCAATTTTTCTTCCACCTGTATTTAGATGTTCTTCCTTTAAATTTGGGATATGTAATCATAAAACCCTTGAATATTAATTTTTCTAAAGCTCTCGATGCTCAACTGCTACATGGGAATACTCATTGAATCACTGAAAATCTGGGATTGATATGAATAAAATTAAACTAATTTCCTTCAAATTACTAACCTGATATTGATTCTTGATTTCATTAGCAAATTTGTGGATCTTGCCTAAAAATTCTAGATCCCCTGGAGTTAAAGACTTCATGTTTACAACATCTTATGTGTCTTTAAGCAAGTTTGACTACACCATGTGTGCAAAACTTGACTAATGAAATGAAGTTTTATATTACTAGAAGCAACATTATAGTGACACCTTGTCATCTCAATCAAAATATATAGAGGGATACCCACATTGTATTCCAACTAAAAATTCTAGCTCGGAATCCTTTAATTGCCAAAACTCAGTCTCTTATATTTATTTAGTGTTTGAATTGCCAACCAATTTAGAGAGTTTGTTGGATTGTTGGTTTCAGGTTTATTTTCTTCATGATGAGAATGTACATCCCAGAGCGAAGAACATTCTAATCATGTGAAAATTAAAGGATTCAAATAGGATAATTGTTGTTCTCTCCTATATCACCAATTTTTTTGTTGGGAAGTATGAAGACACACCTAATAATCCCGTTACTCGATCCTATTAACAATGTTTCTTCATATAGTTTTATAAAAACATCATCTGAGTGTGAATGTCCAATAAAACAGTCATTGCAATCCTTAAAAAAACCCTATGAATAAAGCAACAAAATTCCTTCCTGAGAAACACATATCATCTTTTTCCATGGGATAGATTGTCTTGTCAATTGCATGAATAATATATAGGATTAAACTATATCAATTTGTGTCCTATGCATTTGAGGAAAAAATATCAGTCGACCATAGAACCTGTTAACCTATCTTATGTTGACATTCAAATTATTCACAGTAAGTTGACACCCAATATGCATTATACCTGTGATTTAGTCTGTGTGCTTAGTCATCGACGCTTTTGCTTGGCATTTGAACTAGATGGACTTGACTTTATATTTGACATGTTGGCACTTAACAATAGAATGAAGGATATCATGAAGGATTTTGATACCAAGCTTTCGATATTGACATCTATCAAGTGCGTTTGGACACTCACCATTCCACTTTGGATATCCAACTGGTGTTTTACTGTGATGCTTTTTTTTCTATGTAGTGGTGTATGTCTCACATTGTCATCACACCAATACACATTTGTGTTTATATGCACCAACCATTTGATACTTGTTTGACACATAGAGCACTTTCAAGGCCCCTTGTGGGATCTCCCTTGGCGCCTTTTGTATGGTGTTTCTTATCACTTGGCTTCTTTTGTCGACAATGTTCAGTGGCCTTTTTGTAAGGTAGGGCCCAATGAACAAACCCATATTTTTGCTCCTTGTGACTTGTGCTTGATTATTGGTTCTTGGTTCTTGGTTTTTTCAATGGATGGGATCTTTGTTCCTTGAGTGCTTGGACATATTCCCTCGAGGCCAATTTGTTTTATAAACACCTTTAAAAGAACCTCATTGTCTTCAATAAAAACATATATAAACCCGAGATCACATGAGATCTAATTTTTTTTTACAGAAATCATGGAAAATCTATAAATGTTAACACCACCAACCCAACTTCTTAGCCCGTGCAAAAAAAAAAACAAGAATACAATGATTTTGGTCGTGCCCCTGCCATTGACCAAATGTCAAAATTTAAACAGTGAAAACTGAGTTATAACACCATCCATCAACTTTGTACCAACATATGTAACATCACATGCATCAATGTAGATACCATAAACTCAATTATGAGTAACCAATCAAATCATGTACCTTGCATTATAACATTAACATGTATAAACCTATACCATATATCATAGCATCAATCATGTATAGACATGTACCATATCATCAATGAAGTGTATACCTCATGTTCCTCATGCATATACCACCATACTTCAAGTGTATACCTCAACCATGTACCCACATGTCAAAGATATGTCTCTGATAGTGAACCATAATAGTCATATCATATGCCATCCCAGATACACGAGTATATCTCATTCAACCATGTAGCCAAGATGTACCTCAATCATGTGCCAATGTCTTAAGCATGCACCAAGTATAACCTTCAAAATGTCAGGAAATGAGATACTTTTCAACACTAAACCTAGCAGAAGAGAAGAATAATTTAATAAAGAATGTAAATGAAAAAGCAATCACACAGTATAGAGAGATTTTACCCTGGAAACCGAAGCCAGGAAAACCAACATTCCTTGAGCGTTCTGCTTTCTTGTTGTCTTATTCAATCTAAATAAAAGGATACATATCTAAACTTGGTCCACACATAAGACACAATCAACATAATACCCTCTTGCTTATTCAAGAACAACCCTGTAGCCAATATGACTTACATTTGCATGACAAAGAACCAACATCTAAATATTTCTTTAAAGATTAGCTATATTATAATTCATTGATTAACCTTTATGACCTTACAACATGCTTCTTTATAGAATTTACAACAACAAAAAAACCCTAAAGACTTGGACCTTGGTGCCCAAAAAAAGTTATAGATCCATGTAGATCATTGGCTAGAAATCCAATGAAAGTTAGGATTCTGTTATAGTCGACTCCAAGTCAGATTACTAGTCGAACTTCATTTCATATTTACTTGGTTTCCACATTCCCACCTGTTGAGCTCTTGTTGGTTGACCTCTTCGAATTGATGTCTATTACTTTCATGTCGAATTTCCTCGACCTTTGACTTTGAATTTACCCAGTCGACTAACCTCAACCTTCGAATTTTTTCGATCTACCTTGACCCTCGACCTGTTGTCGATCCACCTCGACTAGACTTTAACTGCGAATAATATAAAAACCCAACATGAAACAAGTACATCAACATACATTTACCTCTATAGTTTACCTAATGCACAATAATGATGACCTATAACCTTTCCTCAGACCTCAAAAACCTGGTATTATCATTTCCCCCAATCATGTCTTGTCCTCACAGAAATAAGATGTGATGTCATGCAGATCCTCATGTGACAGGAAATAGACAGCCCGCGGGGGTGCCTCATGGGACACTAATTGTTTGACCTGCGGGGGTCAGCCAAATTATGGTTTTAATAGAAAACCATATCTCTCCTCTGTGATCCCTAAACTCCCGCACTTCTCACTTGTTGTTTCCTCATATTTCATCGTCGCAAGCTTTCCAATAGATCACTTACTCACAAGAAAATATTCAATTGAATGAATGTACAAGTGTACTTGTGAATGACTTCTTGATGTGTGTATATAATTTTTATAGGTAACCTCTTTATTTAACTTTAGGGCTTCCTGAATTTCTTGTTACAACCACTTTAACCTTTCATTAATTAACGTGTAACCAACTAGGGGTTTCTGAACCATTCTTTGGGCCTTCTAACTTCACAAAGCCATAACTCCTCAACCATGAGGAACCACATGGTGTTCCACCTATCATCGTAAACAACATAAATATGACTATTCATCCATGAGTGGGTTACCTACATTTACATTGTCCTTCATGAAATTTTTCCTTGATAAACTTTAGGTTCCATAACCATACCTTTGGGGCTACCGGACTTCTTCAAGGGTTGACATCAATGAAAACCAATATTTTAACAATATTCCCCTTTGGAATTGATGGAAACATTGATGGAATTGTAACACTCATTCTCCCCCTGTGACCATCACTCCCCCTATCTCCATGCATATGTTCTTTCTCTCTATTTCCATGCCTTTGTTCTTTCTCTCCACCTTTGACATCAATGGAAAAGGGTAATTATCCTTGGGGTTGCTCCCCCTGTCTGCAAGCCTATTCTTTCTCTTCATGGTGATTCCTCATGTAAATATTTGATGTATATGAAAAGAATTAAAAATATTCTTTACTTTGATTCTTCATGTCTTCTGCTTCTCTCCCCCTGTCTTACTATGCCTAATGTCGTGTGGATCACTGTGGGGTAGAGGCTACTCCAATTTTTTTTTGAAGATACTCAAAGGTCTCCCTCGGAAGAGGTTTGGTAAAGATATCCACAATATTCTCTTTTATCCCAATGTACTCTTGCTTGATGTTCTTCTCTGTAATCTATTCCCATAGAAAGTTAAACTTGATCGAAATTTGTTTTGTCTTGGAATGCATTACTAGATTCTTATAGATACTTATAGCACCGGTGTTATCACATAGTGTGAGAATAGGCTTGTCATATTCCACCTATATATCTTGCAAGGTTTTATTCATCCAAAGAACCTGAGTGCAATATGTTGCTACCACAATATACTCTGCTTATGCTATGGACAAAGATACTACTGATCGTTTCTTTATCAACCATGATACCAGACAATCACCTAAGTAGAAACTTGTTCCACTTGCAATTCTTTTTTCGTCAATGCTACCTGCCCAATCTACATCTGTGTAGGAATATAAAGATAGTTCATTCCCTTTTGCATACCATAGTACAAAATATTTTGTTTCTTTGAGATATTTGAATATTCTCTTTACAACCATAAAATGTGTTTCGTTCGGTGTTTCTTGAAATATCGCAACCTATCCAACTTCTTGCATCACATCCAGTCTTGACACTGTTACATAGATTAAGTTGTCAATCATCAATCTATAGAGTGTTTGATATGCATCCTTAGATTTATCATCCTTTGTCAACTTGCAACTAGTTTGCATAGGATTACTTACGGGTTTTCAATCTTCCAATCCGAAATTCTTTAGCATTTCTCTGATGTACTTAGTCTGGGAGATAAAAATACCCTTATCATGATGACATATATACGATCCCAAAAAGAAAGTCAACTCACTGAGAAAATACATTTCGAACTCATTCTCCATGTCTTTGGAAAACTTTTGACTCATCCTTTCATCATCACTCCCAAAGATAATATCATCTACATAAACTTCAATTATCAATATATTTTCTCGATCCACTTTTATGCATATTTTTTTCTTCATTGCCCTTCTCAAATCCTTGTTGTTGTAGATATTTTTCCAATATTGAATACCATTCTCTGGGGTCTTGCTTGATTCCATATAATGCTTTCTTCAACCTGAAAACACAATCTTCCTTTTCTAATAATAGAAACCCTTCATCTTGTTTGATGTAGACTTCGTCTTCTTATTATCCATTTATAAAGGTTGATTTTACATCTATCTGATACACCTTGATTCTTTTGGAACATGCATAGGCTAAGATCAATATGATTTCTTCCATCCTGGAAACTGGAGAAAAGGTCTCTTCAAAATATATGCCTTCAATATGAGTGTATCCTTTACATACTAACCTTGATTTGTTTCTGGTTACTTGTCCATCCTCGTTCATTTTGTTTCTGAAAACCCACTTTGTAACAATCATGTTCTTTTTCTTCAGCCTTGGAACTGGTTCCCATGTGTCATTCTTATCTATATGGTCCAATTCATTATCCATAGTCTTGATCTAGTGTTCATCAGTGTTGGCTTCTTCAAAACTTCTTGGTTCAAATATGAATAACAGTGTTAGATGCCTTTGTTCTAGTGAATGTATTATTCTTCGGGTTTCAACTCCTACATATTTATTCCCAATTGTCTGTTCTGGTGGATTATTTTGTTTCACTCATCGACTAGGTGTCTTGGGAGGTATTTCCTGCTCATCTTCCTCTTGCTCTACTTCTTGTTGCTCTTATTCTTCTTCTTCTTCTTCTTCTTCTTCTTCTTCTACCTCTTCTTATTTTATAACTTCTTAGTCATCCCGCTCTTCTAAATATTTTCTTCCTTCTTTGGTATTTCATTCATTTGTTTCATCAATTGTTACATTGATTCTTTCCACTATTATTTTTAGTCTTATACTAAAGCATTTATATGCTTTGATTTTTCTTGAATACCCAACTAGTTTTCCCTTATCAACTTGGGAGTCAAATTTTCCAATTCGACCATCTTCTCTTTTGATATAACATTTTCTTCCAAACACTCTGAAATGATTCACATTTTCCGGCCTTCTTGCTTATAGAGAAAGAGAGCATTCTTCAGTGTTGAATTGGTCCTTCTTCCTTCTCCATATCCTTTGTGGTTCATGCTTATGACTGTTTATATTCTTCTTTGGTTCTCTTGGAGGAACAATCAATCTACAATATTTGGCCATGTTAGTCAAAATTGTTGCACTTGTAGCACTCTACTTCATTACTTAGTGAACCAAAAATATTGTGATTTATGTTTTTTTATTCATGTGTCTTTCTGGGATAATTGTTGTTCAAATAGACTTCATAGTTTGCTTTGTTCTTGGCATAAACTCTATATTTTGCAGCTTTGTGTCCAAAATTGTTACAAGAATAACATAAACCAAGAAAAATAGTTTGATACCTAGATGTAGGGGATTTTTTGAATGGTGTTTCTCTTCTAAAGTCTTCTTCTTATTGATATGTTGTTAACTGGTGATTCTATATTCTGAATATTCTAGGTTGTCTAGTACCTCTAAGATTTTCTTCTTGAGTCTTCATGTATCCTTCTTTCTTGATAATACCTATGATGATTTCTGCATAGATACTTTTTTCTGCTTCTTGTTCTGTCGTCTTGGAACTCAAAACTTTCTCAGTCTTTATCTGGTTGTATCTTAGTCTAGACCTTTCATAATATGGAATTTGATTGTTAATGATCTAATCCAATATTTTGGTGTTATTTTGCTACATATATTTCTTCTAAAGATCTTTTCTAAGAGTGACTATTTTTGCTTCCAATCTTTCAATCATCTCCTCCTTTTCTTCTAACTGACTTCTAAGTGTTTCTTGAATTCTTCTATATTATTCTACCTGGATATTTAAATTCATGATTATCTGCTCAATTTCTTATGAGTTGGAATTATGAGATCCTTATTTCATCTTTAGTTCTTCCTTGAGTGAATTGTTTTTCTTTCTTTATTTCCTTAGTTCTTCTAAGGCACTGATTAATTCTATTTGAGATCAACTAGGCCTTCTTCTTCGAAATATTATTCATCATCTTCTACTTTCATGAAAAGTACTCTTTCTGAATCACTATCACTATCATTATCCTCGTCTAATGAGGAGCTATCTTCCTTTGAGTAGAAAATTTTCTTGAAGAATTTCATTTTGTTTGTTCTCTTGTATCCTTTTTTATTTTTATTTTTCTTCTTAGGTTCTTCTTCTTCATCGCTACTTTTATTCTTAGTATAAGGACATTTAGAATAAAAATTACCAATACCATCACAATTAAAACATTTCAATGAAAACATACCTTATTTTTTTATTCCTCTTTTCAACTTTGTTACAAAGTTTTCCACTTCTTCATTTACCTCAGAATCATTGCTACAACTACAATCTGGTTTTGAATTTTTCTTGTTCTCCTTCTTTGTCTTCTTGGATGATTTGAACATTGATTCCTTCATGACTGTGTTCTCTTATTTTATCATCATTTCATAAGCTGTGAATATCCATGTAGCTCGTCCATGCTCAAAGTGTCAAGATATGTTATTTCTTCCAGGGCTGATATCTTAGGATCAAATCTAATAGGGAGAGATATTAGAACCTTTTGAACGACCATTGATTCATCAACTTATTCTCCCATTCCTTTAATAATGTTCATTTTTTGTCAACTCGTATAAAGTAGGTTGCAATGTCTTCATCTTCCTTCATCTTCAATTGCTCAAACTTAGCTCTGAGGATTTGAAGTTTAGCTCCCTTGAATTTGTCATACCCTTCGTAAATATTTTGAATTTTATCCCAAATATCCTTTGTAGTGTTGCAATGCATAACCTTGACAAATAATGAATCATCCAAACTACTCAGAATGGTGCCTTTATCCTTTGAATTGTTTTTGCTGAGTTTATTTCCATCTTTTTCAGTTGGGGGAGTGGATGGCACTGTATATCCATCTACTAATGACTACCAAACATCAAATCCTTTTGCCTATATAAACGTTTTCATCCTTTTATTCCAGAAGGCATAATTTTGACCATCAAACCTGTTGGATTACTGAGAGGGGGGGTGAATCAGTAATAACGTAACATAATCCTTTTTCTTCAAATGTTATATCAATGTAGAATTATTATCCAATAATGAGCAGTAATAAATAAACAATCACACACATGCACAGTACACCAGTGTGTTACGTGGAAACCCAAATTGGGAGAAAACCACAGAATGATTTTTCTTATCTGTCTTGAAGAATTACATTCATTGGAAGCACCAACTTCCTTTGTTTTCTAGCTGCAACTGGAAGGAGGCTCCAACCTCCTAGTTTCTCAGGCTACAACCTGAGGGAAGCTCCAACTCCCCAAATCTCTGGCTACAACCAGAAGGAGGCTACAACCCCCAATGTTCTCTGGCTACAACCGGAAGGTGGCTACAACCACCTGTCCTTGCTCCGTCCTGCCATCTTGAAGTAGAAGTAGAATGATGGAACCACTGTCACACTATCATTGTGAGATATACCACTGTAAACCTGTACCAATAAATCTGAACCATGCATCAACATGTACCTCAACCTGTAATCAACCTGTACCATAAACAAGTGCATCAACCATGCACCAACCTGTAATCAACCTGTACCATAAACAATTGCATCAACCATGCACCAACCTGTAATCAACCTGTACCA
>ML796842.1:195707-229601 GCA_009831015.1 Picea engelmannii
TTTGGGGCTTCTAGATGACATATGAGGGTCCTCCAACTTCGTAAGGCCATAACTCTCAAACCGTGAGGAGTTATGTGACGTTCTACATACCACCAAAAATGGCATGACATGTACTATCCATATAGAATATTATTATCTAAAAACATATCATAACTCGTACCGTTACCCATCAAACAAACTTGGGTCCATTACCCAAACCCGGGGTCTCCAACTTCTCATGGCCATAACTCTCTAACCATGAGGAATTATGTGACATTCCACATACCACCAGAAATTACATGACAAGAACTATCCATCTAGGATATTTTCCCTGACAAATTCACTTTCCTTCATCTCATTATTCCACAATTAAGCATGGGTTCTCTTACTCCACAAAGCGTCTTCCTGTGAGGGCTTTCACCATAAGGGGACCACTTTGGAGTTCATCCATATTTACTTCTTATCAACCATGACAAAACAATAATGAGTCATATTTACATCAAACATTATTGGGTCCATTACCTAAACCTTTGTGCTATGGGTCTTTATTCAAGGGTTGACATCAATGACAACCAACCTTAATCAACAAAACCTTGGTGCTCCAATCTTAGCGTATTCCATGATCTCCTTCTAGTGGTTAAAATGTTTCTTGAAGGACCTGCTCTGATACCAATTGTTTGATACTGAGAGGGGGGGGTGAATCGGTATGAGCACTAGTATCACTTTTAACCACAATACATTATATTCAACTTTATCATTAGTGTTCAACAGTTTATCGTTATCATTCAATATATCTTCAACAGTGTAAATCAGAATAGCATAATAAACAATCACATAAACCCAGTACACCATAATTTACATGGAAATACAAATGGGAGAAAGCCACAAAATGTTTTTCTTATATATTAAAGAATACATTCATTGGAATAACCAACTTCCCAATTATCTAGCTACAACTAGAAGGAGGCTACGACCCCCTATCTAGAGGAATATACAACTCCCTGAATTATATGGATCCAACCGAAGGAGGCTAAAACCCCTTGATTCCCAGGCTCCAACCTAAAGGAAGCTCCAATTCCCTCTATTCTCTGGAACCAACTAGAAGGAGGCTAAAACCCGTTGATTCCCTGGCTCCAACCTAAAGGAAGCTCCAATTCCCTCTGTTCTTTCGAACCAAACAGAAGGAGGCTACAACCCCCTTTCCTTGCCCCATCTTTCCACCCTAAAATTTAAGTGTCGACCAAACTATCACTACCAAAATCACTTCCACTGTCAACTTGTCACTATTAACATGTCGTTTTGTCCAACCTATCATTTTCATTGTACCATCAACATGTGATATACCAAAACCTATACCACACCATCCATCAACTTTGTACCAACATATGTAACATCACATGCATCAATGTAGATACCATAACCTCAATTATGAGTAACCAATCAAATCATGTACCTTGTACTGGAATATTAACATGTATAAACATGTACATTATATCATAGCATCAATCATGTATATACACGTACCATATCATCGATAAAGTTCCTCAAAACACCCAAGCATGTGCCTCATGCATATACCACCATACATCAAGTGTATACCTCAACCATGTACCCATATCTCAAATATATGTCTCTGATAGTGAACCATAACAGTCTTATCATATGTCATCCCAGATACAAGAGTATATCTCATTCAACCATGTATCCAATATGTACCTCAATCATGTGTCAATGTATCAAGAATGCACCGAGTATAACCTTCAAAACAAGTACATAAACATACCTTTACCTCTGTAGCTAACCTAGTTCACAATAGTGATGACATGTAACCTTTCCTCAGACCTCAACAACCTGATACTAGAATCCCCCCCAATCATGTCTTGTCCTCGTGGGACTAAGTCATGATGTCACATAGGGCCTTGCATGATAGGCACTAGACAACCTACGAGGGTGTCTTGCAGGACACTAATTTTCTAACCCGTGGGGGTCATACAAATTAGTGGTTTTATAGAAAATCCTAGTGTTAGAACTGAGAGTCACCCTTATACTACAAGAGGATAAGCCTAGTACCCATCAAAATGTCAATGTGATGAAATGGTTTGAGTAGGTGGATAAAAAATAATTTAAGAAAGGAAAAGACAACAAATATCACTGTAGATCAGTGATGGACCATTGGGCTATGGAACCATAACATTCTTCTCATTGAAGGAAATTAATATCCCTATTAGACAAAAGATTTTCTTAATGATTAAGAGAAGGATAATAGAATAACATAAAGACGAATACTCATTAATAAATGATCATCTTTGCAAAGAGAATAGACGTGTTTGAATAATAAACAATGAAACATGGGAAATATGACAACAGATCCTCTACCACCTCAGGAATCCATAAATCAAATATGTTGCATCCAGACAAGAATAAAAACAAAAAGTGTCTGAGTGATAAATCATGAAACATGGGCAAGATGACAGCAGATCCTCTACTGCCTCAGGAATCCATAAATCAAATATGCTACATCTAGACAAGAAGAAAAATAGAAAGTGTCTGAGTGATAAACGATGAAACATGGGAAAGATGACAGCAAACCCTCTACCGCCTCAGGAATCCATAAATCAAAGATGCTACATCCAAACAAGAAAAAAAATAGAAAGTGTCTCAGTGATAAATGATGAAACATGGGAAATATGACAACATATCCTCTACCACCTCAAGAATCCATAAATAAAAGATACTACATCCAGACAAGAAGAAAAATAAAATTGAAACATCGAAGATAGTCTGATGAAACAACTCATATGAATCTTCAATAACAATACAATTTACAGCTACATGCCCCTCATGCTTACAAACTAAAATATACAATCATAAAAATTTCTCAAAACTTCCTCCATTCTTGGGCCGAACACCCCTTCTTTTTAGAAACATCATTCATCTGATATATTTATAATCAAAACAGTCGACATGTCATGCTTCTTGGGCACCTCCTTTACAATTTCATGTGTCTTCTCTTGTCTTTCATGTTCTTTGCATGTATCCAATTTTCACGTCTTTCCTCCCCTTCCCGGAAGGTCCTTCAGTTGTCTTGTTTGTTCTATCAGAAGAAAACCCAGATCAGCATGGGCCTGTAGGAAAACTGCTCCTCGTGGTACCTTGAGCTGACAGTCTTTTGTCTCCATGATCAGACCCTCCATGATTTCTAATTATGGAGTGATTCGAGGTTTCAACTACCAGTTCCTTCTTTCATTAACTGATTTCTCATCGGGATGGGGATGAGGCTCAACACCTAGGGGGTTGCTACTTGTTGCTCTCAAATTTGACGTTGAATAAGCATGTGATTGTGGGGTCGTCAAAGGTGTCTTGGATCCACACCTCTTTTGAGCCCACAATTCACCACCTTCTACCATGTATCCCTTTCACCATACCATGGTTTCAATTGCAGGATCGCTCTAGAAATTTATCATTCGAGCATGTTCTGTCCCCGCAATGAAGTGTGGTCGTCGATCTTCTACAATATGTGATCTGGGAAAGCCATATTTTTTCCACCATGCACCGCTCTTGGATGGACTCTGCTTCCTGCTGCAAAGATCAACGGTTCACAATTACTTTGGGAGTACAGGCTTCGGGCCTTTTCACTGCATAGCTCTTACAATCCTCCGGATTGTCATATCTATGAAGTGAGAGATCTTCCTCCACGTGTTCACTTGTTTTGGATGGTTGAGATTGATTTCGGGAGTTTGGGATTCAGGAGTTTTTCTTTTGCTTGCATGCACAATCCTCCAAAGTGTCATATTTCTAAAGTGTTAGATCTGGCACCGTGTGGCCTCTTGATTTGGATGGTCGATATTCACTTCGGGAGTTCAGGATTCAAGAGTTTTCCTTCTGCTTGCTCGCACAATCCTCCGAAGTGTCGAATTTATGAAGTGTGATATCTGTCAATGCGTGTCCTCGGCCTTCAATGTCTCATATTTACTTCGGGACTTTGGGAATTTTGAATGGAAATCTCCTGAAGTAACTTTCTCCTGGTTGATGTGGCAACCTCTCGTCACTTTGGAACTTTGGGACTCCAGGGCTTCTCTCTAGTCGTTAATCTTTGCGTGATTTTTAAATTCCGATTGTCTGAGGGCCGCTAATCTGAACTGCACATGGGATCTCCACCATTGAAAATCGAGCCTACTTGTTTTCTTTCATTTCAATATGGAAGTGGACTTCTATGAATGTTGCGTTTGGCTCATAGGTTTTCCCTGCTTATACAACATACTTGACCTACCTGACGTTATCAACTAGAAGAGGAAAAACTTATAGGAAGGCATGAAAAAAAGAGAGACTCAACAGAGGTGTGGACCTAGGTCTTAACAATAACTACATATGACCCATGAAAACTTTATGTGCTAACACCTAGCTCTCTTATATGATCTTGAAACTCCCACACTTCTCACTTATCATTGCCTCATATTTCGTCACTGCAAACTTGACAATAGATCACTTTTTTTTTTTGCTAGTTTATTTGTGACCTACAGGACTAGCCTTTGGCTTGAGAAACCATGACTCAGGGGCATCTAAGCCATCAAAATAACCTGGGGATCGCACCCAGCCTAAGCTACACCAACCCTTAACATGGTTGTATTTTTTTTCCCCGCAGGTTTTGAACCGGTGACTGTAACATCACAGAGTTCCTTAACAACACACTTTGTCACTGACTGTCCTACACCTCGGGGACACCAATAGATCACTTACTCAAAAGAAGATATTCAATTGAATGAATGCATGAGTGTACTTGTGAATTACTTCTTGAGGTGTATATATACTTTTTCTAGATAACCTCTTTCATTAACTTTAGGGATTCTTTACTTTCTTCTTACAACCAGTTTACCCTTTCATTAATTGACTTGTAGCCAACTAGGGGTTTATTAACTATTCTTTGGGGCTTCTAACTTCACAAGGCAATAACTCCTCAATCGTGAGGAACCACATGGCATGCCACCTATCACCAAAAACAACATGACAAGAACTATTCATCCATGAGTGGGTTACCTTCATTTACATTGTCCTTAATGAAAATTTTCCTTGATCCACTTTGGGTTCCATAACCACAATTTATTTAATAGTTTTATTGTAAAAAAAAGTCTTTAATACAAATATTTTTTATTTTTTATAATGTATTATATCTATTTTATTTTTCACTCATCAAGTCATAATCATTTTTATTTATATCAGTGCATTATATTTTTCATTTCATGGAATACAAGTTAGAGGAAGCCTTGGATGCTAAAATCTTGATATGAGGACCATCTCTTACCAATTATACAAAAAAGTGTGATCCATCTCATATAGAGAATTATAAAATTCTCTTGTTGATTTTATAGGCGAGTATGAGCATTTCATTTATATTTAATATTAGGTAGCTAGCTTAGCTCTAGATATTGAATTAATAGCATGTTTGGAAGCACACCATCTCAAAGGGAGATATGAAAGTATGAAAAAAATGACTTAATATAGTTATTTGTATTGAGAAGGTATAATGTAGTGATATGACTTCATGAACAACATGCATATACATAAGTTGACATGAATCATTGGGTGACATTGAATTAACTTCTACAATAGTAACATTTTGATATTGACAATGTTATTGACACCAAAGCAACAATATAACATTGATACCAAAGTTTTCACACACTAATGTAGGAGTGTCCTTAGTTATAAAGGATATCCTTTGTAATTTTTGCATTCCTAAGTAAGAGTAGAATAGTAACATTTTGATACTAACAATGTTAGTTGACACCACCACAACAATCTAACATTGACACCAAAGTGATCACACACTGATGTAGGAGCATCCTTGGTTATAAAGGATATCCTTTGTATTTTTTGCATTCCTAAGTAAGAGTAGGTTAGTGTGGTGCATTTACAATATGGATGTATCTTTAAAGTTAAGATGATTCTTCCTGGAAGTGCATTTTTATTTCCCTATTTATGTTTTAATTGGAGTGTGTAGTTTTGTGTAATACTGGTAGAAAAGTTGAAGAGTAATTTCTTGCTAGTATTTTATTCTTTTAATTTACTAAGAAAATTTTTTTCGATGAAGGAGTACATTGAGTAATTTTACAAACATTGCATATCGTCTGGCCACAATGAAGAAACCCCATAATCCATTGTCATGTATGTGAATGGTATTATTTATTCCATTCTATATGAATTTAATGTATTCAATATTCATTCAATTGTAGAGGCTTATCAAGCATCCCTAAGGATTGAGGAGAAGTTGGTGATAAAGAAGAAAACTTATAGAGACAAAAATGTTTTAAGAGTTGGAAGAGGGAATCGTAGAGAAATGAAGGTTGAAGAAGGTGAAGCAAGATCCAATACTATAAATCAGCCAATAATATTTTATGTTGGGAGAGATGGAAAGACAACAAGGGGTAGAGTAGAGGTGGTAAGTTTGAAGGAATTTGTTTAAGGTGTGGAGGTCATGGGTATAGAGCTTATGAATGTGAAGAGTTATAGGAGATGGAAGAATAAAATTAGGGGATAGAATTAATATTTCCTAAGTAGTAGAATTGGAAATAGGATAAGAATACTTTATTAAGACAGAAGCATAGAAATGAGAGAATTCCATGCTAAAGAGAGTATTGTTACATCCAAAGGTGGAGATTTAAAAAGAACCATAACATAGGAAGACTATGTTTGTGACAAATTGCAAGATAGAAGGTAAGTGTTGTACTTTAATTATTGGTGGAGGTAGCACATACACTATTGTATCTACTAAAGTTATTGGTGTAGAATGGTAGTCGGCTCCCAAGTGGCATATTCTAGTGGTGTATCCTTCCACTGAACTAAGACTTCCTTGATGGTGCATTGATGGAGGAAACACTCATGCTAG
Organism: Picea engelmannii; assembly: GCA_009831015.1. Classification (NCBI taxonomy): domain Eukaryota; kingdom Viridiplantae; phylum Streptophyta; class Pinopsida; order Pinales; family Pinaceae; genus Picea; species Picea engelmannii. The sequence goes on from ML796842.1 coordinate 202,570, forward strand.
TCCAAGAAATCTTGTGGTTGCAACCAAATGGATCCCCCTTCATCCAACTCGGGCAGAGTGGTTTGAGTCTGGAACTTAGTTCCAATAACTTTCTTGAAGCATGATACATGAAAGACGGGATAGAGCTTAGAGTGATTGGGAAGATCCAACTGGTAGGCCACGAGCCCCACTTGTTTGAGAATTGTATAAGGACCATAAAATTTGGGGGTGAGTTTCTCATAGTGTTCAAATTTGAGTGAAGTTTTATTATAACGTTGCAGATGGATAAACACATGTTTCCCTTCAATAAATTTTCTTTCTAAACATCCTTGATCTTCTTGCTGCTTCATTTGATTTTGATCCATGACCAAATCTTATTTGAGGGTATAGAGGATGGTCATATGGACTATAAGAGTATTTTAAACCTCTTGAACCTTGGAGACACCTAACATATATGAGAGAATCGATGGTTTATTTTCCCCATAGATCGGCTCAAAGGGGGTCATTCGAGTGGAAGTATGGTAAGATGTGTTGTACCATCATTCAATGAGGGGTAACCACTGAGCCCACTGAGTTTGTCGGTCAAATGAAAAACACCACAAATATGTTTCCAAACATTTTTTGATAGCTTCAGTTTGGCCATTAGTATGTAGGTGATAGGTGGTGCTAAGATGCAATTGGATTCCTTGGAGCCTGAATAATTCTTGCCAAAAATTGATGGTGAATGTTGGATCATGGTTGGAGACAATAGAATGAGGCATTCCATGGAGTTTCAAGATATAGTCCAAAAAACATTGAGCCACTATTGATGTAGTGAACGAGTGTTGAAGAGCACATAAATGAGCATATTTGGATAGACAATCTACTACCACCATGATGACAGTCTTATTACACAATTTAGGTAAGCCAACAATGAAGTCTATAGAAATATCTATTTAAATGTAGGTGGGATCGGGAGCGGTTGGAGTGTTACTGGAGTCTTGAAAGTTTTTCCTTTATGGAATAGATAGATATCACATTCAACCACAAAGGTGTGGATGTCCTATTTCATACCTTCCCAGAACAAATAATGTTTGACACGTTCATATGTTTTGGTAAAGCCTGAATGCCCAACTGTGGGTGAAGCATGAAGCTCAAAAAGCACTGTGTATTTAAGTTGTGACTGTTTTCTTAAATACTGACAACCTTTTTAGCGAAGATATTCATTGTGCCAAGAGTACCCTAGAGAATCTTGAGAATGGTGTTGTAATTATTGGATAAGGTGAGAAATGTTGGGGTCTTTTATCCATTCTTGGTGAACATCTTGGATCCAATATGGTACAATGAAGGAGAGGCAAAAGAGGGACCCTTATTCTTCATACTTTCTAGAAAGAGTGTCAACAACCATGTTTTATTTTCCCTTCTTGTAAATGATCTCATAATCATATCCAAATATCTTGGTCACCCATTTTTGTTGCTCCAGGGATGAAATCTGTTATTCCAAAAAATAATTGAGGCTCTCATGATCATTTTTAATTTGGAAGTGTTTCCCCAATATATAAGGACACCAGAGATCCACTACATGTACAATAGACAACCTTTTCTTTTCATAGATTGAATGGCCAAAATGTCTCTTCGAAAGTTGTTTTCTAGTGAAATCTAAAGGTCATCCATATTGCATGAGGATTTCTCCAATTCCTTTCCCTGAAGCATCACATTCCAGGAAAAAAGTCTTGGTGAAGTGTGGAATTGCCAGGATAAGAGTTTTTCACATAACCTCTTTCAAGGCATGGAAGGATTGATCAACTACTGGATTCCAAGTGAAAGCATTCTTTTTAAGGAGAGCAATGAGAGGTGTTGCATTTTTTCCATAATTATAAACAAACTTGCAATAATAGTTCGTTAAACCTAGAAAATCATGCGAGATATTAATATTTTTAGGGCGAGGCCAGTCCTTCATAGCTTAAATTTTCTTGGGATCCACCCATACGTTGTCCTTTCTAACAATATGACCCAAGTACTTCACTTTCAAAGCTCTAAAGGCACATTTAGACTATTTGAGGATTTCTTTTTTTTCAAGAGAGTAGATGGATAACTTGATCCAAACGAGCGATATGGGATATCCAAGTTTTACTATAGATGAGAATAACATAAAAAAAAAAAATAAGACACAATGATGGATGAAAGGAAAGAATACATGATTCATGAGAGTTTGGAAAGTGGAGGGAACATTACATGGGCCAAAGGGCATGACCAAAAACTCATAGTTACCCTCATGAGATCTAAATGCATTCTTGTGAATGTCTTCCTCTTTCATACATATATGTTGGTAGCCATAATGGAGATCAAGTTTAGTAAATTACTGAGAACCACTCAATTCATCCAACAACCTATAAATTATAGGAATGGGAAATTTATCTTTTATGGTGAGTTTGTTGAGGGAATGAAAGTCAAGACACATGTGCCAAGTGACTTCCTTCTTGAGTACAATGAGCATAGGAGAATAATAGGGGCTAGTACTAGAACGAATAACACCCGCTTCAAGCAATTATTGAATTTTTTTCTCAATTTCATTTTTCTGGGAAAAGGGATGATGAAAAGGGTGAACATTGGGAGGAATATTCTTGATACTATAGGAATGGAATGATCATCAACACCACAGTAAGGGGAATTCCATGGGGAGTGGTAAAAATATCTTGGTGTTGTGAGAGTATAGATTGGAGATCGAGATGCATAGAGGGTGTTTCAACAACTTGAATGGAATGGACTTGGGAAATAATTCCAGAATGAACTTTTTTTAGGATCTTTTCCATGGGAACTGATGATATTAGGGGAGCATGTTGTGATGTCTTGGAAGTTATTTTTTTGTCTCTCCTATTGGAATTGCATGTTTAATTCCTTAAAATACATGAGGATGGGGTTGAGAGTGTGTAACCATTATGCACCTGTTACGAGGAAAATCACTCTATGACATGGGGTAAGCCACAAAATATGGAATGACTGCAGAAATCAACTCTAATCTCAAGTATTCTATATAAATGAAAATTATAACAAGGAAAGATAAATATCATACCTCATTCAGACGTTCGATGAATACCATCGTTGAGAACTCGACTCAAATCTTTATACCTACAACTTGTCCTCAACAACCAAGATATGCAAGCATTTCGTGATAATATATATTGTTAGCACATATAATAGTGCAATCCATCAACATTCATAACAAATATGCCCATGGAATAACAATTCAAATATTTGCATGACATTAATTGGACGAGAAAAGAGTATTTCTATTAAAATATGATCAACAGAAGTATACAAGTGACAAACTTCCATGTTGTCACATCTTAGAACCTAGAAACTAAGTCCCTTCCAACTGGGCCTCCACCACTTCAATCCTCCACGAAAGGAAAGATCATATAAGAGAGACAATGAGGATCTCCATCAAAGAGGGAAGATCTTGGAAGATGAACAATGTGTTCAAACTTTAAAGGACAAAGGGATGCAGACTCAATATGAAGTGAATAATTTATTTAGAGTAACTTTGCTCTCAAAAGTTGAATTATTCTTCTCTTCCACAGTTTGGATATGTCGCATTTATAGCCTTAAAATGGAACTAAAGGGCCGAGTTGAAATGTTTCCAGTATATGGAAGATCAAGGATCATGGATCTTGTGACATGCCATGGAAACCTGACACATTTTTTAATTTTGAGCACCAAACTTGATGTACACAAGCTATATTGGTGAAACCTGTGTATACGCATGATATATAACTGATAGGGTACATATATGTGGAAAAATATGATTTTTAGCTCTGGGAAGTGAAAAAGGGGACTTCAAGTCTGCATAGGGAAATGGAAAAGTCCTTCTAAGAAAGTTACATGGGGTGAGAAAAATCTTGCTATAATAGATACCCCCTAATGTGTGAGGTCAAAGGAGTATCTGTGATGGAAAAAATACATTATAATTCCCAGAAGTGGATTAATGGAGACCCAACTGTATGAACTAGTTTCTCATGAGAATATTACAATCCATAATGACTTTGTACACATGGCTGCCAATTTGAATTACATTGCAGATCCATGTGGAAATTTACCAAAATGTTGTTCATGGCCATGAATAGGAAATACAAAGTAGATAAATTCCATAGGATTTCATAGTCAAGAGCAAGGCCCAGTGAAAACCAGTCTCAAAACAAATCTAAAGATATCTATATACAATGGAGTACACTCTGATCTCCCATGATCATTGAATTAATATAGGTACTGGTGTTGATAATGAAACTTTGTGATGCAGGAGGCACCAATCAAACTCTCCATAGGGACTAGAAGAGTAACCAGTTGAAGGAGTAAACTCTAAGTAACGATCTCAGCTTCCTAAGGTCATGCTAAACCCAAAATTTGGATGAAAAGTGGACTCAAAAGTTTGTGCTATGTTCAAAGGCAACATGATTGTTGCCAATATGAGATAATGTTCTTTTCCCACTCGTCTTTTTTTGGTTTTTTCATAGACAAATGAATGCTATAATACATAGGAGGAAATGAGTGTCGTGAGTAAGAAACTAGTTCCAATATTCAAACATACCTATGCTCAATGCAAGGAGGTGCATGTAGGACATGGACACTCAGGGGAATGTTTCCTCCTAGGGTACAAGGTGTCAAGTTGCAAAGGATATAAATGACTCTTTGCTTGGATGGTGATGCAAATTGTTGAGGTAATACGCTTATAATGCGAAAGAGGGAACCGACAATAGGCTCAATACTACAAGAAATGGAATAAGATGCAATTACAACTTAACTTCAAAGAATGTTCTTTTTCATGAATTTAGTCCCCCATGTCCAAAAAAGTATAAAACAATACCCAGGAGAAATATTCTAGCCACTAGTGACTAGAGTATTCATTTTTCGAAATTAGTCTACTTGGTCTGAAAAAGGGTTAAAATTACACCAAATAGACATCCTTTTATATCCAATTAACGAGTGTGAAAGAGACAAGTTCACTCAACAATATTTTGATTTTTTGAGACAGTCATAAAAGAGATCAAGCAAGACTCTATGGGAGTCTCATAGGTGTAGGTCAGCATGCTTATTAGTAAGAATATGAGGCTTGAATGAAAATTCATATTGGAACTATAAGGGACTCCTGGTATTTATGGAATAATCTTTGCATGAGCACTAGATGACACAGAGGTTCTAAGTAGGGCACCCATGTTTGGTAAGCCTCTACCATTCAATAACGATGCTTCTAATAGCAATAAGGAGGTTTTGTGTCTCTAATAAATGGGTTTGTACCTAAGGCATATGGATCAAAGTCATAGGATAATGCAAAAATGAAAGATGGAGTGATGACCTATCCTATATGTTGGTCAAATGAAATACCTACCAAAGTCACGAACAGGTGAAATGATGCTAGAAACCACAAAAATCCTTGGACAAAACCACCAAAACCAAGTCCTTTCACTTCACTATTAGTCCACTAGGCCAAAAAATTAGCAAAAACTATGTAAAGTGGGTAAATTTTTTCTATTAATAGTAAAAATAACCAATTTTACCATACCATTTCACATTTTAACCCACATAGTGCATTTTGGACCACATTTCCCACGATATTCAAGTGTTGATTGCGAGAGCTACGAGCGACAGAATTGACAACCGTCTGGACCAAGTAAGTACTCTTTCCCTCCTCTTCATTTCTAGTGGTTTAGAATTTCAAATTAGTCCCAATTTTTTGAGTTTTTTAAGGCACAACTTAGGAATTAGGGTGTACGTGGGTTGTAGTTCATCAGGTCGTGTATATGGAGGCATGTACATGGGAAAGGCAAATCCTGCCCGCGTATATGAAACCCTACACATGAATGTTACCACAACAGTCCACATACAAGTTTGAAAATAGATTTTTAAAAAGGTTGACTCAAAAAATGGATTTATTTTTGCAGGATGGTACTTTAATGGAGAGAAAGAGAGCATGAGGAAATTGATGTTGCAATGGAAACAAATCCAGGAGCCCAATTAGTGCTAAAAATATGTGGGATTTACAATTTTTGGGCTCTCAAAGGAATGAGGGCTCAAGTGAGGCTGCTCCAAATGCTGGTGAACTTTTGGGATCCGGATACAGAGGCCTTCAATCACGATGGGAAAGCATTGAGAATTGAAGTCAAGGACATCTATTTCCTTATCAGGATTGTCTCATCGGGGTGAGGTGGTGAACCTCAAATCTCAGGGGGGCAAGGGTGGTATGAATATAGAAGATTACATTTCCACCCAATGTGTTGCGGACACATAAAAAGTAGGGAGCCAAGTCCCCATCATGGCGATTCAGAACCTGAGTTTGAAGATTGACGTTCTTGTGCTTACATGGATCATGGGGTCAACCTTGTTGCACCAGGAATCAAGGCCACTGATGTTATATGCATTGGAGTGATTACGACCCACAATTTATGATTGGTGCACCTCACTATTGGCTAACATGAAGAGCCAGTTGACAGACTCGAAACAAGGTAGGAAGAGGAACTTCGAGTTCACATCTATCTTGTGTATTTGTTTCTTTAAGCGACTTCCAGGATTGAGACCTTGAGCTAAGATCGTTCCACATAGAATGCATGATCCATCCATGTCATGGTGGACCGAGGTGGTGCCAACCTCTTGCAATGATGAGTTCTTATTCTGGTGGTGTTGGCAGGTGATAGCCCTGGATGACTACCCTTATGCAGGGATCGACTACAGAGGAGATCCATACATGCCATTGCCACCAGGCTCTGCCTATGGTGATATAGGTAAAGACATTTTTATATATTTCATTTTTTTGTGTTTTTCAAAGAGAATAAAAAATGCAAATATTTTTGGATGTTGTCTAGTATTGACAATTACTTTGTTGCGCAAATGTGTGTCTGTGACGACTAGAAGGATTCCAATGATATCGTCGGAGGACCTGGGGAGATGATCCAGTGGGAGGAGATGAAGATAGAGTGCTTCAAATGTGCAGGGGAACCTATCTTGTTTGATGCACAGGATTCCTATGGTTCAGGTAGAGGATATTCCAAAGGCTATGCAACGATAGGTGGTGGGTGTACCCCGTGCATGTGTGCGACTCTTTCGACGTCTCGCAAACACTGTAGTATGCTATCATGATACACATCTGGCATCATATTAATATATGTTGTGGTTATTGTATTGACCAACCATATATGTATTTTGAGGGTGTAATCCCCATTTTGTACTATGACACCATATTTTTGGAGAGATGAAATATAAAAAACATTGGTCTTCGACTTTACTTATATATTACTATGTGTATATTGATGGATGTATTTTCTTTACTTTAGTTATGTGAAAAATTCCAATCTAAAACATAATTAGCATATGCATCAGATACATAATTAGAAATTATAGGTATGTGATTATAAGTAATAAAATCAAAATGTCGTTCCAAAAATCGTACCCATAGGAATCGTCGGAGTAGAGAAGGGTATTTCACACAGTAACTATCATTCAACTGACATACTACTAACTGGGAGTCCAGGAGAACTTCCAAAGAACGAACACCATGTGAAATGGTATCACGTAAAAGCTCTATAACGATGCTATATTCAACCACATTATTTTTTGATGGCCCTAGACAAACACCACCTGAAGACACCAGTTGACCCTCGGGTCAGTAAACAACCCAAGTAGTGGAAGCCAAGTTCTGTGTATGATGACTGGCACCGTCTGCGAATCCTATTTAAACTAAATACTTCGTTGACATCTACCAACCAAGGGAAAACTCGATAAGCGAGTCAATGACACAAAGAAAAATATATATACACTAAGATGCACTATTATACAAAGAGTTACGCCCAAGCTTGGGGCTCAAGAATAATATATTTTCTATTAGAGCCCATTTTTGGGCTCAGCCAACATATTCCCTTCATAATCTTCCAATTCATAGGCTCCTTTGTCTAAGATATGTTGCACGATATAAGGACCATGCCACATGGGGTTGAAATTTCCTGCCCCTAGTGGTTCTTTGGCTTGGTCATACAAGAGGACCAAGTCACCCTCATAGTATTGCCTAGGGAAGACAAACTTATCATACTAGACCTTGACATGTTGTTTATTCGCTTCGATAGTCATAGAGGCATCTTGATACTTCTCATCTAGGCTCTCTATGTGTACGAGGAATTCTTCGATATCAGAAATGTTAGGTAGGAGATTAACTGTCAGTCTAAGGGAATGGATTTCACATTCAATAGGAATGATCAAATCCACACCATGTACTAGCTAAAAAGGAAAAAAACTGGTGGAAGTCTTCATCAAGGTTTGGTATGCCCAAAGCATCGGGTAAAGCATTAGATGCCAGTCAAATTTACTTTGACCAACAACTTTTTGCAAAATGGTCTTGAGAGATTTGTTCACAACCTCTACTTGTCCATTTTCATGGGGATAGTAAGAGGAAGAATGACCATGTTTAAACCCTAGTTTTGATGCTAACTCTTTCATCATTTCATTTTGGAAGTGACTTCCATGATCAGTGACAATCTCCCTCAGGATTATGAATCGGGCTATAATTTGATTGAACATGAAAATTGTTGTCGTCTTACCATTGGATTTTATTGTAGGCATGGCCTCTGCCCATTTATTAAAGTATTCTACAACCACGATAATATGTTGATGCCCCCCAACCGAAGATGGGTTGCAGTCCAAAAAATCCACCCCCACTTGGTGAAGTGACCGACGGTGATGACCAGGTAAAGAGGGGATATATGTGAGCACATATTCTGAGAAAAAACCTGGAAAGGGTGACACTTCTTGACCACTTCGACAAAATCTTTAAAAATAGACGGCCAAAAATAACTAGCTCATAGTATTTTTTGGGTTGTCGCAAACTCGGATAGATGACCACCACAAGCCCCACTTTGATAGTCATTAAGAATAGACTCAACCTCCTCATGAGTCAAGCAATGATGCAAGATATTATCTATGCCTTGATGATACAAAGTGTCACTGACGATAAGGTATTTTTTAGCTTGATATCGTATACATCGTCGATCGTTTCTCAAAATATGCTAAGAGAAATTCAAGGTTTGAAGATAGATAAAAATGTCTCCATACCAGGGGTCTGAACACGAGATAAGGAAAATGTGTTCATCCATGAATGAATCAACATGAATGAAGTCCTCATCTAGTCGAGGGAAGTTCAATATTAACTTGGAAAAAAATAGAAGTTTATTTGACTTCGCCGAAGAAAAATCGAGGTCAAACTCTTGCAAAATGACAATCCGTTTATTATATTTCCCCACTATGATATGCCTAGTAAGGACGTATTGAAATCTGTTGACATCAGTAACTACGATAGTTTTGCAAAGAAATATATAGTGTCGTAATCTTTGAACTGCATGTACAACAACCAAGACTAGCTTCTCAACATGAGAGTACTTGAGTTCAAGGTTGATTAAGTTTTGATTAAGGTAATAGATGACATGCTCATGGAGCTCATCATCCTACTAAACTAAAACCATACCAACCATCCCTTTGGACGCGGCGATATAAATCAAGTAATATTTGATGTAGTCTAGAGGCTTCAACAGAGGCATCGATACCAAGGCTTCCTTAAGAGCATCGAAGGATTCTTGGGCTTGCTCATCCCATATAAACAGAGTGTCCTTCAAGAGACACATGAAACCCTTAGTAATATTGGCATAGTTTACTATAAAATGACAATAGAATATAGCTTTCCCCTGTAAACCTTGAAGCTAACGAATGTTGTGTGGGGTAGGCAATCGAAGTATTGCCTCAACATTCAAAGAATCCACCATGATCCCAGTCTCAGAAACTAATAATCCTAAAAGACGATCTAACCTAATGTAGAGGATGCACTTGTGAGGGTTTAAATATATGCGATAATAACAACATCTCTCAAAAACTAGTCGAAGGTGGGTAGAGTGATCCACTCTCTTGCGAGATCATCAAGGTAAGATTCAACTATATGCTTGAGATCATGAAAAGTGAAGGTCATGGATCGTTGGAAGGTTGCTCCGACGTTTTTAAGGGCGAAAGGAATTTTTCGGTATGAAATTCACAAGGACAAATAAATTCCATCTTATGTTGATCCTCGAGTTTGATCTGAATTTGATTATATCCTGAAAATACATCCATAAAAGAAAAAACCTCGCTTCTCGTACACTCATCAAGAATTTGATTAATGAAAGGTGTTAAGAAGTTGTCTTTAGGACAGGCCTTATTCAGGTCTCAAAAATCCATACACACATGGATGGTTCCTTGTTTCTTATTCATGATACTGGGATTGGATACCCATTCAGTCAAGGGAATTACATAGATAAAACTTGCACTAAGCATTTTCTCCACCTCTACCTTAATAACAGGGGCCTTCCTAGTATTAATAGATCTAAGTCATTGCCAAACAAGTTTAGCATCTGGGTAGGCTTTGATCTTATGTTCGATAATGCGAGGGTTGATTCCTGGCATCTCTTCATATGACCAAGCGAATACATCACATAATTATTTGAAGAGATCGGTGTAGATATGAATTTCTTCATGCGAACAATCTGCACCGATATACATTTTCAATTTTACTATGAATGCGAGAGATGTCAATCGTGATGGTAGGATCAATACTCGACATGCTTCCTTTGGCATAAATTATGTGCGTATCTAGTGGAACTACAGCATGACCGACTATCTCACTCAAGGTGGATCTAAAATCTTCTTGTTCAATCCTAACAAGCTCTGGGAGGAAGTCAGAGCAATGATTCATATCATCCCATGGTCTATCAGAACCTTTCATGGCCTCTAATATTGATTCATCTGAAGGTAAAGCATCATTGAGGAAATCATGTGAGAAATATTATGAAGTGGCCCATATGGGCTTGAGAACAGGATCCTCCTCATTCATCTGCTAGGAGACAGGATCCAGATCAACATAAGAGTCAAGAACATCCTAATACGTTATTTTTGTTCCCGACAGTGGCATTGCCATTCCAATATGTGACTGACCTTCACAAGACATGGTTGGGGAATTTAGGGTCCAAGGGTTGTTAAAATACAAAGTGCAGAAAGGAACATACCTCATTGAAGAAGCATACCTACTGGACATGGCATAGATGTGATGAATTGGTGCCATGAAATCAAAGGTACTCATAAGGGAGGAATAAATTCTGACACCAATATCCTCAGTTGTTAGTTGAGAATTTTCTATCATGGGGATCAAATGTCCAACAGATGCATTGGGACTAGCATGCACAAAGGATAATTGATCAATCATCATGGTTTTCCCTTCATGAGGAAAACATAAAGTATGGAAAATGGATGATATGATTGTAGTCATAACATAAGTCTAGTTACACCCTAGTAATAATTTATAGTTAAGGGGTGCATCAACCACCTTGACATCCACCTCCACTATCTTTCCACCTAACTAGATCGGAAACGTAGGAAGAATACCATGGGGATGGAAAGAATGAACATCAAATGCGGTCAACCTGGTCGGAGATTGAGAGAGGGTTGGAGAGACAATATATTTACAACAGGTTAGGTACATCACGCACGTTGCAATGCCTTCATCAATAACAATATGTTTGATGGTATACTTTGAGTAATCCACATAGATTTGAAAGGCCACAAGGTAAGGAAAGTGAGGCTTCACATCTGTGACATCAAACTTGATAACCTTAGAGCCACATGGGTCTAGAGCTCCTAACACAGATAACAAGGAATTCCTTTGTGAAGGACACGTATGGAGTACCTCCAAAGCCAACATTGCACAAGGGGTTTCACCCAGATCTTCGACAATAGAGTAGTTCCGGGAAGCTCTAGCATTAGGGTTGTGGGTAGAGAATTTTAGTACTCCTTTTCAAATACAAGGTGGAGGCTCTATATTTTTGATATATAAAGGTGTTTCCAGAGGAGGGGGAGACTCTGGACCTGGAACAGCCTGTGAAGAACTATAATTGTGAGACCGAGTGGATACATTAATCTGAGAGTTGACCATATTTATGAATAGATAGTCACCTTCATGTGCCGAGGGGGTTTTGATTCCCAATCGCCACATTTTCATAATTAGAGGAGCTTGAGGCCATGTGATGATTATGAAGAAAAGGATTACTCATCATAGCGGGCAGTTGAGATAAGATCCTTGCAACTTCCTCGAGTTTGGGGCACAAGTGGGTAAGGTGATCATCAATACAAATCTTACAAGGAAACTTCACCTTCCACTTCTCTTTCTTTCCCTCACCAACATTATTGTTTGATCTATCATTGTTAATTTTGTCCTTGGGTTTATTATTATTATTATTCCTCCCACCCTTACGATTTTTACCACGTCCTTTCCTTTTATTCCCTCTTGGTTTTTGGTTTCCATTTGGGTTGGTCGATGACTATACATAATGCACATCCGTCGAATGAGTGGGAGTGGAGGACAAAGATGAATCTTTTCCTCCTACATAATGTCTTAGAGACATCTATTTCAATTGGTTCATCACGAAGTTTGTAGACTTAACAATTGTGGAGCCTATAATTCTATTGGCATGAGGCCCAATATCTTTTCTAGGGTCGTAGTTTGACCTCAGTGCATCAGGAAGAATTTCGTATAACATCCCAGATTGAGCATATATAAGATATAATTTCTAGGATTTAAAAATATCTTCCTCTTCATATGTTACCTCAGATGTAGAAAAATCCTTCGAAATATAAGGCAATAAAGACTTAAGAAACCATTCCAACAGGAACTCTGGAGGAATGTAGGATTTGATCAACCTCTTCCATCTACGCCACTCTTGGATTTGATCCAATATATGGGTGGATTTTTCCTGGCAGAGGGCCGACAAAATATCTATGTCAACATCGTAACAAAACGACAACTAGAAGTTCTTGAGAAATACTAGAACCATCTGATTAAAATTCCCGTATGTTCCCCCTGGTAGCTCTATGTACCATTTCACTGCAACCCCCATGAGGGTGCATTGAAACAATATTAAATGAATAGAATCATCTTTAAGGGAATTGGAAGAGCACCAAAGATGAAAAGTAGTGATGTGCCAGGATCCTCACCAGTCTTTCCTTCGAATTTTGGAATATCCGAGGGAATCTTGGTGGGGACGGGGGGCCATTATGGATCATGACGCACCGGTTCATTCATTATACTTGAAAATTATGGAAAATTAAGCGTGGCCATAAAAGGGAGATGGGGTTGAAGCATCTAGCCCCAATCTCCCAAGAAATATTTATGCTGGGGAATCACAACCCATCCAAGGTTATGGTATGCACCATGTCCCTTTCTGAGAATGTAAAATCTCCCTCCAAACTAATTCATAAGGGGTTGGTTGGGAACCATTCTAGTAGGAATGTTATAATGAGGGTAGTAAATATTTCACCCAGTTGGAGTAGCTCCAGGTTGGGGGTTTCCCAAAGTATGAAACTGACCTCCCCTAGGTGGAAATCTGGAGGATAGAGGTGGATTCGTCATGCCAAACGTTTTGGTCGGAATCGGTGTGTAGGAGGTAGGTGTAAAAGACAAAACATAAGTGACAACTTTTCCACTCGATTGATTACTCCATCCGGAAGAATTAAGACTAGGATTAGACCAAGGATGAAAATGTGGTTGGCCTCCAACCATAGGAGTTGTTTGGGGAATATGAGTTCCACCAAATGAGAGTGGAATATGCAGAGGAGCCATGCCCCCAAGTCCAATACTAGGATTTGTGTTATTCACTGCAATGGAAGACGAAAGTTGTGATGTCATATTCAGAGTACCAAAAGAGAAAGGGTTAGAGATATAAGGAATAGAATGAGTATTGTACCTAGGTGTACCAAAAATATACCCAAAAGGGTTCATCACTATAGGTTGAGTAGAAACCCCAGGTTGTACAGGAGTAACAACGGAACCTCCATCACTACAACCGTAGTGGTTGAAGGCGTAGAAGGAGTTCTATTAACTACGGTAGGTATGGGAGTTGAAGGACTCCAAACATATTTCTAACTTGACTCAGTAATCATACTTATATGATCACATGTCTGGTAAGTTGAGGTGTGTGTACCACATTTGATAACTTTGCACCTTTTAGAAGGAAAAGAATCAAGATGCAGTGGTAATTTCAACAAACGGCGAGACCTGCGAGGAATCTGGTCTAGATCCGCGATGACTCAAGACTCGAGATATAAAAACAAATCCCAAGGCCAACTAACAATCAAAGAGCACACCAAAATAAACAAAATGTCCAATATGCACACAAACAAGATATAGTGGCTGAAAGGGTCCTCCCTCACTAAAGTAGGTATGCCTCCCCCAAGAGGGGCCTGAGACTCCCTTCCAAAGATCGGAGGTATCAGAATCAATTATAATGGCCCTCGTGGGCTTAAAAATGTATTCGGTCAGATCCCCCTAGAGAGGTAATCCTCCATAAAGGTTGTGTGTTGTTCAACCCTTATCTGACTCATGATACCTGCAGAATAACCCCTACAAGTAACCTATGTGGCTACCTATGTCAAGCAACTAAAGCCACCACGATATAACCAATGTGTAGGAAAATAGTTGTAAGTCAGGTCCACCATATCGGTAGGGTAACAAAGCCTAAAACCTTGAAAGCATCGCCTCTCACATAGGTAAAGGTACTAGAAATATCCCCAGATATGAATAGATCCCCAGAAATATCTTTGACACTAAGAAGGTATTAGAGGAATATCTTTGCAACCAACTTCACGCAACCTCGTGCTTAGCTCCAGTGTGAGATGATCCTCATGACATCACAAATTATACAATGAATTTCACCACTCCATTAGTCAGACACATATGATGATTTTAATAGCCTTGGAGAATTTTACTCACAAAATCCTATTCCAAGGCGCTATATCTTAAGCTAGTTTGTGTACCCTGAAAAATAAAATCATTTCTAATCAATTTTAAATTAATCAACGTTACTTTTAATGGATTAATTTACTCAACAGATGTGGTCGTGAAACTGATGATGTTATTGTTGAAATATTGTAACTACAAAGAGTATTCTATTTATTATTAAGTCATTATTCATTAGATCAATCCCCTTTTGTGGATTGATCATGTCGGGCATTGTAATTGACCAATCCCCTTTTACGGATTGGTCAAACCCTAATTGTATTATGAAAATTAATAAGTCATCCCCCAGGCCTAATTAAAGTGGTTTTAACCACTAAGAAGACAAGTAGTCCCTGCCCAGTGAAGAGACACATTTCCATCACTTGCCAACCAATATAAATAAAGGAAGCCAGTGCCTCATTATCTCACTCACTCATTCGTTCATCCAGTGCACAAGTTTGGTAGTTGCAGTTGGGAGAAGAATGAAGAGAGAGGCACATTTCTCAGTGTTGGATATTCTCTAGTGTTTTGGTTTATTGTCTTGGCATTGTATTAGCTATCTATATTAAGGAATTTTTTGTTGGGTTTTCTCTCCCATAAGGGTTTCCCAAGATAAATGTTGTGTATCTTGTGATTTTGTTTCTCTCAGTGATCCTACCTATGCTATTGTTATCTAGTAAATTGAAAATAAATCTAATAATAGCTCAAAACTTAACATGGTATCAGAGCTAAGTTGAAGAGAGAACCTTTCACTAGATAAGCAAAAAATGTCATTGTTGCCTTACACGAAAATTAGGGTTTTCTATTGAAGAGAAATTTCAGCCCAAATCTCATCAAGGAAGTGCACCCTAGCCTAGAAAACTCTTTGGTAGCCTCAATGCACTTTTTCAGTGGACAGAACTCCCATAAAGTGAAACCCTAGTTTTCACTGGTACCAGAAAACCAAGAAACCAGAACCAATACCAGAAGTATCAGTCCAGAATTCCGTTGATCTAGTTTGAAGGGGACAAATTTTGATTTTCTGAAATCCGACTACACCAGGCTACTTGCCTCTGCCAAGTGCACCTCTTGGTAAGTTCATAATTAAATTATGATCATTTTCAATTTTTGGTCATTTTCCGAGCTCTAGGTCAAGATGTCTACAAGCACTAAGCTTGTTGACAAGCTAGAAGGTGTGGAAAACTTTCATTCCTAGAAGTATAGGATTTCACTCATTCTTGAAGATAATTACCTAGAAAGATTCATTAAATAAGATATACCAGAACCTACCGATGTTGCAGCTAAAGAAAAACACCAAAAGGACACAGTTAGGGCCAAAAGAATCATTACAGAGTCTATTAAAGATCACTTTATTCCTCAAGTGGCTTCAAAGAAAACTCCAAAATAAATGTTTGATGCCCTAACCAGAATGTATGAAGGAAATAACATCAATCATAAGATGAATCTAAGAACTCAACTCAAAAGTACAAGGATGCAGAAAGGAGAAACAGTTCAGGAATATTTCTCTAGAATATCATGATTCAAGGAACAACTAGAAGAAATTGGTGATACTCTAGATGAATATGAACTCATAATGACAACCCTTAATGGTCTCACAAGACCTTGGTATGTTTTCATCCAAAATATTTGTGCCATAAAGGAGAAACTACACTTTCATAGTCTTTGGGAAGAATGTGTTCAAGAAGAAGCAAGAGTAGCTAATCGAGAAAGTAATATCAAGAGATGAAGATCAAGCCCTAGCTTCTCATACTAAAGGATGAAGGAAGAGGTCTTACTTCTAGAAAGATACTCATAAACATAAGGAGTCTCACTCCCCAAACAAATTCATCCATAAAGAATCTCACCCTCCAAGGAGATTCCAGAAGTTTAAGAAAGGTTAAAGAAGAGAAAAAGATTTCTCATCCTACA
Organism: Picea engelmannii; assembly: GCA_009831015.1. Classification (NCBI taxonomy): domain Eukaryota; kingdom Viridiplantae; phylum Streptophyta; class Pinopsida; order Pinales; family Pinaceae; genus Picea; species Picea engelmannii. Next base: position 219,260 of record ML796842.1, read on the forward strand.
AATGTTACCATTGTGACAAGATGGGACATATTTCTAAAAATGTTCCAGATATAAGAGAAGAATACAAGAAGAGAAACAAAAGGCACCATGCCCATATAGTTGAAGATCAAGAGCCACCCACAAAGATGATAAAATAACAGATTAAAGAATATGTCTTAACCTCTTCCTTCTCAGGATCAGTGACACCTGGTGAGGACACTTGGCTTCTAGATAGTGGTGCTTCCAAGCACACGACAGATCAAAAATACATTCTCTCTTGCCTTACAGAAAATAAATTTCCTCGGAAATTTACACTTAGAGATGATTACCAGTGCCCTATCAAAGGAGTAGGAGAATCGAATTACAAACTTGTTTCAGGGACCCCAATGAAGATGAACGATGTACTATATGTACCAAGTTTGACAAAGAAATTACTTTCTATCTCAGCTTTATATAATAAAGGTTTTATAGTTTCTTTCATAGATGGAGAAGTTCTTATGTGGCCCAAAGGAAAAACCATAGAAGAAGCAATTTTTATTGGAAAAGAAGAAGGTGGCTTCTATAAGCTAAAAGGTCACTCAGAAGTAGCCTTGACTCATTCCATTGAGAATCCATCTGAAATTTGGCATATAATACTATCTCACATCAACTACAAATCATTACCATATGTAAGAAAGGAAGTCACGGGTCTACCTGAATTCAAGGTTGATCATGAAGGTGTGTGCAACGGATGTGCACAAGGAAAGAACATCAAGAACCCTTTCTCGAAAAGAGACAGCAAAGCAAAAGGAGTCCTATAGCTCATTCACTCAGATGTATTTGGCCCAATGCCATCAACCTCCATCAGTGGGTATGTATACTATGTGTCTTTTATTGATGACTATTCTCGCAAAACCCGGGTTTACTTTTAGAAATCAAAAGATGAAGTGTTCGGTAAATTCAAGGAATTCAAAGCCTTGATAGAAAATATCTTTGAAAGAAATATCAAGATACTCAAGTCAGATAATGGAGGATAATACACCTCAAAAGAGTTTGTAAACTTTTGTAAATATGTCGGGATCAAGAGGTAGCTCACCACTCCCTACAATCCTCAACAAAATGGTGTAGTAGAAAGAAAGAACAAAACTATAATGGAAGCAGTGAAGACTATGATCCATGATCAAGATATTCCAATGCATTTATGGGTAGAAGTAGAAAGAACATCAGTATATGTCATAACATATTATCCCATAGTGCACTTGGTTTCAAAATCCCCAAAGATATGTTCTCTATAAAGAAACCAGAAGTAATCCATCTCAAAATATTTGGTTGTCCAATATTTGTACACATTCCGAAAGAGAAGAGAACCAAGCTGGACCCTTCCGGAAAGAAGGGAATATTTTTTGGATACTATAAGGTCTCCAAGGCCTTCAGAATTTATATAACAGGTTACCATCATATTGAGATCAATAGATATGTAATATTTGATGAAGATGCAACACTCAAGAAATCAAGAAGATGCCATATTGAAGAAGTATATGAAGAAGAACCTATGGCTCCCATAGTTGCAAAACCAATGATAGAACTCATAATTTCCCCTGATGAGGAGATTCCAGAAGATCATGACATAATATAATCTCAAGAGCCTCCCCAGATTATGATCTCCAACAAGAGAAAGCCAACCTGGGTAAGGGAAATTATTCAATATGGAGAAAAGTATGGTGCCCCTGAAGGAACCATGAGACAAGTTAAGAAACCCAATCCATTATCTAGTTATATGGCTTTGATGTGTGATCTCTTAGATAAGGAGGCTACTTTATTTGAAAAATCCATTCAGAAGAAAGAATGGCCAGATACCATGACAGAATAATACCAATCCATTATAAATAATGATGTATGGTAAATAGTTCCTAGATCGGAGAGCAAGGATGTGGTATATTCCAAATGGCTATACAAGATAAAACATGCTACTGATGGAAGTATTGAGAAATATAAAGAAAGATTTGTAGCTCGTGGATTTTCTCAAAAGGAAGGCATTGATTATGAAGAGACATTTTATCTTGTAGCTAGATACACTTCAATCGAAACCATCATAGACCTTGCAACTAAGATGAAGTGGAAATTACACCAAATGGATGTGAAAACAACCTTCTTAAATGGTGTCATTGAAGAAGAAGTGTATATTGAACAACCTCAAGGGTTTGAAGTTTAATATAGAAAGACTCATGTATGCATATTGAATAAGGCTTTGTAAGGATTGAAACAAGCTCCTAGAGCTTGGTATGGAAGAATCGACAGTTTCCTGACAATCTTGGGCTTTACCAAGAGTAAATATGACTCTAACCTTTACTTCAAGGTTATGAATGATGACCCTATTATATTTTTTTTTATATGTGGATGACTTATTTCTAACTGGAGAAGAAAATATTATCATTGATTGTAAGAAGAAGCTCGCTGAAGAATTTGAGATGAAAGACCTTGGCCTAATGCACTATTTCTTAGGTCTTGAGGTCTGGCAGAGCCCAGAGAAGATATTACTCAACCAAGGGAAGTATACAATTGAAATAATGAAGAGGTTTGATATGTTGGAGTGAAAATACATGACTACACCCATGGAAACAAAGTTGAAGCTCCTGGTTGAAACTTCGTCAGAATTGATTGATGTTACGTTGTACAGATAGATCATTGGATTGTTGATGTATCTGATGAAAACTAGGCCATATATAAGGTTTTATGTTAATAGCTTGAGTCAATTTTTGATAGAACCCGGACATGTTCACATTGTCGCTGTAAAACATGTGATGAGATACCTTAAGGGTACGTTGGATTTTGGTCTCAATTATAATGGAGATCAAGACTTCAGACTGAGTGGATATACCGATTAAGATTGGGTTGGAAGTGTCTCAGACATAAAGAGAACCTCAGGATGTTGTTTCAGTATGGGGTTAGCCATGATCTCATGGAATAGTAGGAAGCAATCAATTATTGCTATCAGCACGACATAAGAGGAATACATCAGTGCATGTTCCACCAATTGTGAATCCATATGGCTTCGGAAGTTGTTGATAGGTCTATTTGATCTGGTGATGGAATCAATTGTGATTCTATGTGATAACTAGAGTTGCATAAAGATGATAGAGAACCCTGTGTTCCATGACAAAGTCTAAACAAATAGAGATCTGATATCATTGCATATGTGATATGGTGCAGAAAGGAGCCATAAAACTCCAGTATGTTGGCATGGATGAACAAGTTGTTGATGTGTTGACCAAGCCTATGTCTTGTGTAAAGTTTGAACACTTTCAAGACAAGCTTGGTGTAGTCTGAAAGGACCTCCCTTGAAAGGGGGAGTAGTGTTATGATGCCAGCCTTGTGCTGAAGATTTCCAGCTTCATGTTGATGTTGTTGTGATGACAACCTCGTGCTGAAGATTTCCATCTTTGTGTTGAGTTGTTGAGATGCCAGCTTCGTGTTGAAGATTTCCATCTTCATGTTGATGTTGTTGAGATTCCAGCTTCATGATGAATATTTCCATCTTCGTGATGATGTTGTTGAGATGCCATCCTTTTGTTGAATATTTCCAGCTTCATGTGTATGTTGTTGAGATGCCAGCTTCGTGCTAAATATTTCCAGTCTAGTGTTTATGTTGATGATGCTCCAAACTTCGTGTTGTGATGTCGTTGTTTTTTATATTGTATCAGCCTTGTATTGTTATTTATGATGGTGATGTATTCGTGTTATATTAATCCATGTTGATGAAGATGATGATGATGCCATTCCATCTCCTTGATGTGGATGATAATATTGATGATGAGAAAAAATTCCGACGATTTATAGATATGACAGTCAATGTTCCATATGATGTTGATGTTGTTTCCCTCTCTTTCTCTCCTAATGATGTTGTAGAATACCCTTCTTGTTAAGGGGGAGTGTTGAAATATTGTTACTGCAAAGAGTATTCTATTTATTATTGAGAAATTATTCATTATATCAATCCCCTTTTGTCGATTGATCATATCGGGCATTGTAATTGACCAAATCCCCTTTTTCGGATTGGTCAAACCCTAATTGTATTATGACAATTAAGAATTTCCCCCCCAGGCCTAATTAAAGTGGTTTTAACCACTAAGAAGACAAGTCGGCCCTGCCTAGTGAAGAGACACCTTTCCAGCACCTACCAGCTAGTATAAATAAAGGAATCTAGTGCCTCATTATCTCACTCACTCATTCGCTCATCCAGTGTGCAAGTTTGGTAGCTGCAGTTGGGAGAAGAAGGAAGAGAGAGGCGCATTGCTCAGTGTTGGATATTCTCTAGTGTTTTGGTTTATTTTCTTGGCATTGTCTTGGTTATCTATATTAGGGAATTTTTTGTTGGTTTTTCTCCCCCATGATGGTTTCCCAGGATAAATGTTGTGTATCTCATGATTGTTTTTCTCTCAGTGATCCTACCTATGTTATTGTTATCTAGTAAATTGAAACTAAATCTAATAATAGCTCAAAAAATAACAGTTATGACTCGGCAAATAAAAGAAATGAATATGAACATAAAGCTAAGTCCTAAACTTCAATTTTCAAAATATGACAAGCTTTTCAAAATGAAACTTTCAATTCAAATCTGCAATTTTAATAAGATGCAATCTTTCTATACATGTATAAAGATCAATAATAAACAACCCAAAAGAGAAAATGCCAAAATGCAAAATGTATATTTTTGTATTTTCAATATAAAGAAAAGAAAATGCAAGGACCGAATCAACAACTTGATATATAGACCCTATTGTAAGAAAAAAGAGACCAACCAAGTAGGATATCAAGAAGAAAACACTCAGCCCAAGATGCAAGGACAACCGATGAAAAAAATGATGAAAAAGAGAAATTGCTCGACAATTCAACTAAGGAAAGGTTACCTATCACTCTACAGGCATGCAACAGTTATGACAGAGACCCAAGAAGACTCAACAACTATCAAAACTCACCCAACAAACACAAAATTCATCAATCAAGCAAAAAATATTGTTGTACGCGACTATTTAGGCAAAAACCGTGTATGTGCACGCCCTATAGAATGAAAATTCACGTATGTATGCGTCTGTCAAGGGAAAAACCGCGTATATGTATTAAAACATTGCCAGGTTAAGGATAAAGACAAGAAACTCAAATTCAAAATGAAAAAAGGTTGTCGAGCAATCAGATGACAAAGAAACTCAAGCTAACTGAGAGCAATCAAATGAGAAAAACACTCCAAACCCCAAAAAGAAGATTCATTCCCTAGTATGGTTTCCAATTATGTTACGAGGAAAATCACTCTATTGCATGGGGTAAACCACAACATACATAATGACCTCATAAATCAACTCTAATCTCAAGTATGTTGTATAAACAAAAATGCTAACAAGACAAGATAAAGAGCCTACCTCATCGGAACGTTCGATGAACACCACCGTTAAGCACTCGACTCAAAGATTTATACCTGCAACTTGTCCTCAACAACCAAGATATGCAAGAATATGGTGATAATATATATTGTTAGGACATATAATAGCATAATCCATTGAATTTCATAACAAATATTCCCATGGAATAACAATTCAAATATTTGCATGACATTAATTGGATGAGAAAAGAGTATTTCTATTAAAATATGATCAAAAGAAGTATACAAGTGAAAAACTTCCATGTTGGCACGTCTTGGAACCGAGAAGCTAAGTCATTTCCAGTTGGGCTTCCACCACTTCAATCCTCCACCAAAGGCAATCTCATATAAGAGAGACAATGAGGTTTTCCATCAAAAAGGGAAGAGCTTGGGGGATGAACAATGTGTTTAGACTTTAAAGGACAAAGGGATCCAGACTCAATATGAAGTGAATAATTTCTCCAGAGTAACTTTGCTCTCAAAAGTTGAATTGTTCTCCCCTTCCACCGTTTGGATATGTCTCATTTATAGCCTTTAAATGGAACTGAACGACTGAGTCAGAATGTTTCCAGTATATGGAAGTTCAAGGATCATGGATCACGTGACGTGACATGGAAACCTGACAAAAAATTTAATTTTGAACACCAAACTCGATGTACATCGGCTGTAGTGGTGCAACATGTGTATACACATGCTATATAACTAATAGGGCACGTATATGTGGAAAAATATGATTTTTATCTCTGGCAAGTGCAAAAGGGGACTTCAAGTCTAGATAGGGAAATGGAAAAGGATTTATGAGCAAGTTGCATGGGGTAAGGCAAATCTTTCTATAACAACATCGAGCACAATGTCACAATTTCCCATGTAGATACAAAACATAAGAGATTTCAGGTGGTACTAACCAATTTGAAGGTGTACAATTTCACAATGCCCCCCACATTTCATGGAACCGCTATTGGAAATCCTGATTTGAAAAGTATTGACTGTATGGATATAGAAATTGGTTTCTTGGGAAATGTGGTTATGAATAAAATTATGGGTGTTTCCACTATAAACTAGGATGATGACCTTTCTATGCTTAATGTATCCAATTAATTAAAGGGTTTGGGGAGTATATAATCTAGTGAGGGAATTCAGAGAAATCACCACTTCAAATTCTGGTGGATCAGAGGGTGAAGTATGTGTTAGAAAAATAAGATCTCAGAGCAATAAATAAATAAAAATGTGGAAATAAAACACAGAAGATACACAATACAATAGATACACAGATATATGTGGTTCACCCAGAGTGGTATGCGTCCAACAGAGAAATTTCTAGGTCCTTCCTTATTATTATCCAGCAAAATCAAGGGATACAACCTACAACACACCCATTGTAACTTGCTCTTCTTTCTCTCACAGTATCCTCTCTCAGAATACAATATTCACGATAATACATAGCCGCAATACAATTCCCTCATAAGAGAGGGTTTCCTTTTAGGGAAAAAAACTCTAAAATAAATTCTACCATCGGATCTATGACCTTATAATGAATAGTCTAGATTGACTACGAAATTACAATATTTTATAAGGAAATTTTCCCCAAAATTTCACTTTGGGGGAACTGCCCCCGAAGCCCTCGCCATGGAGAGGATAAAAAAATTGTCCCCTCCCTTGGACCCTCCTGGTTACAATTTTGGAGGGTAAATACCCCCCATACCCCCCCATTATGGAATGGGGACCAAGAATGACTGAAACAAACCTCTGAATCAGGAAGATAATCATGCTCCACAACCAACAATCTCCCACTTGGAGACTAATCACAACAACTCAAGTACTATTGTACTTGTTGGAATGTACTCCACCTTGGACCTGGAAAATTTCTCATCTTCACCTTCATGCCTAAAGACCAATTGAAACTAAGCAGGAAATCAATTTCTCCCTGGTTACTCCCTTTGTTAAGATGTCTGGAAGATTCTGGCTAGTATGTATCTTTTCCAACTTCAAATGTCCATATTCCAAGACATATCATATGAAATGGTACATGAATTGTATATGCTTACTCTTTCAATGGAATGTTGAGTTATTTTAAATATGAAAGGCACTCTCACTGTCACAATAAAACCTATTATTATCCTACTTCTTTCCCAATTCCTCCATAAACCTCTGTAACCAAATCATTTCTTTACTAGCCTCTATAGAAACAACATACCCTGCTTCTGTTGTTGAAAGTTCAACAACATTTTGTACTTTAGAAATACAAATTAATGTTGTTCCACCTTGTTGGCATAGGGGCAGACCCGAGGTTCAACACTTCAATAGCGCACCAACAAAACCCTAACTACTGGCCCTTTCGGCAACACCTGCAAAGTAGATGAAGTCTCACCCGAGGTAGAGGCAGGGGGGGTTGTAGGACTCAATTGTCCACAACCTAGATGGGAAATAGATCTATGTTAAGCCCTAATATTGGCTCATGACCCCTTAATTGGGGCATATTACATTAGTAATTCTATTTTATTTATGTCGACTTTATTCCATTAGCTATAATTATACCTCCTAGTCTCCTATATATACCAAGGAGACATTCTCATTTGGAATCATCTTGTACTTGAATATTTATGTGGGATAAAAGGAGGTTTCCCCCTTGAAGAGGATTATTATCTGAAATTATCTCTTTTTCAAGGCGTTGAGTACTTATTATGAGGTTTTTCTATGCTATATTAATATTTGGTTATTAACATATGGTATCAGAGCTCAAGGTCTTGGGGTTTCGCTGCTACATCTGAGACACCTTGGAATTTTCACTATAATGTTTTTTCTACAATGTTTCAGAAGGAACAGCCTGGAGGATATTTATTAGATGGATCAAGGTACATTGGGTTAACATTTCAGCAACTGAGGCCTTATACTTTCGAAGATACAACCTATGCAAGATAGGGTTATGGAATCATCCTAAGTTGATTCATTGCGGACTTTTCTGTAACGTTTAAGACATTGAACTCTGGAGGATATTCATATAAATTAGTAAGGTATATTTGGTAGAAAATTCAGCTTCTGGGTCATCGTAAATTTGTAGATACACCCTGTGGAAGATAGGGTATCTGACTAGTCCTATTGACTAGTCTCAAGAAGGTGTTCCAGGTAAAACAATCAAAACTTCTTCCTAGAGTATCCAAATTGAGTGGGACTAGTTTAATTGGATAGTGGACAGTCTATAGTATTTATGGTACGAGTTTCAAAATTTTATATCAATTATTTTGTGTGGGGCACACTATACAAGGGAGATCTCTTGGAAACGACAAAACTCAGCAAGTTGTGGGGAAGTTAATGTAAATTCCACTTGGCACATCCAATTTTGATCACACCAGTGGCATTGCAGAGAAGAAATATCAGAGAACTACATAAAATAAATTTGCATACCCAGAAGGGCCGAAACTTGGGAGATACAACAGAAGAAAGATTGTCTAGCAGAACCACCTCAAAATCAAGGTTCAAAAGTGATACTTGGCCAACATGCCACCCAAAAAGGGAACTTCTACACCAAATAAGCCTCCATAAAATCCTAATTGGACTCTTGTTGAAGGTGAAGAAATGCATAGGGACATAAATGATTTACAAAATAATATAGTAACAAAATATGAACTGTAAGAGATGGAAACTAAGTTGGAGGCCAAGATGGATGATTTAAAAGAGGAGATCATGGAAGTATTGAAAATTTTTGTAACAGAGAAGACACCTGAAATTGAAAATGCATCCCATGAAATTCATGATGAGGACACAAGGAAGGTGAATGAATAATGAAGAAACTCCAACTTTGGGTTGAATACCAACCACGTTCCTAGGATTGATATGAGGAAGTTTCATGGAAAGGACCCAATCACATGGATACTTCAGATGGAGCAATTCTTTGATCTGCATAATGTGCCACATACATAAAAGGTACAAATTGATTCTTTATATTTAGAAGCTAATCAATTTGTACGGTATCGATGGCTTTGTTCTCGCAAATCACTCTTCACTTGGAAAATTTTCACGGAAGAAATGATAGCACACTATGAGGATACAAGGAGAAATACCTTCTTTAGCCAATTGATAAATCTCAAGCAAAAGGGTTCAGTTACTGATCACATTGAGAACTTCCAAAGATTGAATATAAAGGTAACACATATTACAGATGAGCACTTGATTTATGTATTCATAGGAACTTTAAAGGATAACATTCAACATGAGGTTCTCCTTGAATGCATTTAAGGTGGCAAGAAATGTTGAAAGTAAAAATATGGCTATGGCTACTAGAAGGACCAATCCTAACATCTATAGAGAGAACAATGTTACTTCTTCTAAAACACCTCAACCTACAAGGTTGACACTTCAACAATTGGAAGAAACAAAAGAAAAAGGTTTATGCTTTAATTGTGACAGCAAGTATAGTAAGGGACATAAGTGTGGTGAGAATAAATTATTCTACATAGATTGTGAAGAGGAAGAAGAAGAAGAACAAGAACCATCTCAAGATGAAAACGTAGAAGCAATTTTGTCTGAAGAGTTGACTCCCACGATATCATGTAATGCATTGGCTGTAATTAGCACTCCTCAAACCCTCAAGATCGAAGGATACATAAAAAATAAAAAGGTAATAGTCCTAATTGATTCTGGTAGTACTCATAACTTCATTCACTATAAATTAGCCAAAGCTCTCAATTGTTTTGTATATCTAGTGCCATATTTTCAAGTAATGATTGCAGATGGAGGAACTATCAATTGCTTAGGAAAATGCAATAAGATCAATCTTACTATGGGGGAATATGTAATGAATAGTCCAATGATTTCTATACCCATGGGTGGAGCGGATGTTGTACTAGGAATCCAATGGTTACAATCATTAGGAACAGTGGCTTTTAATTTTCAAGAACTTTTCATGAAATTTTCATTGGAAGGAAAAGAAATTGAGTTAAGAGGTATCACAGGGAAACCCGGTAAGGTGATAAG
>ML796842.1:231073-252340 GCA_009831015.1 Picea engelmannii
AAACATAATGGTTCAAATGGTTACCCTTGGCAGAATGGTGGTATAACACTTCCTTTCATATTGCAAAAAAAATGACACCATTTATGGCACTCTATGGATACCACCCTCCTTCCATCACTTCTTCTCTAAAATAAAAATCTAAGGTTCAAGAAGTGGAATATCACATCGAGAATCAACAACAAGTTCTCCAAATCTTAAAGGACAACCTGACGATGGTACAAAACCGCATGAAACAACAAGCAGATCAACATCGTAGTGAAAGAAGTTTTGAAGTAGGGGATTGGGTGTTTTTAAGACTACAACCATACAAACAGATGTCCCTCAAGCAAGCCAAGAAGGATAATAAATTATCACCAAAGTACTATGGACCTTATAAGGTTTTGCAAAATATTGTTACTATGGAATACAAATTGGAGTTGCCTGCATCTTCATGAGTACACCCAATTTTCCATGTTTCATGCTTAAAGAAGGTTATAGGCGATAATATCCCAATTCAAAATATATTGTCAGAACTTGACGAGGAAGGAAAAATCATATTGGAGCATGAAGCCATCACTGACACAAGAATTCGCCAGTTGAGGAATAGATCCATTTCAGAGTATCTCATTAAATGGAGGAAACTACCAGTTGAAGATTCCACTTGGGAAGATAAGTCTTTTATACAGAAGCATACATAGTTACTCAAGCGTTGCAGACAACACTTGTCTAAGGGGAGGGGAATGTTAAGCCCTAATATTGGCTCATTACCCCTTAATTGGGGCATATTACATTAGTAATGTTATTTTATTTATCTCATCTTTATTCCATTAGTTGTAATTATACCTCCTAGTCTCCTATATATACCAAGGAGAACTTTTCGTTTGGAATCATCTTGTACTTGAACATTTATGTGGGGTAGAAGGAGGTTTCCCCCTTGAAGAGGCTTATTATATGAAATTATCTCTTTTTCAAGGCGTTGAGTACTTATTCTGATGTTTTTCTATGCTATATTGATATTTGGTTCTTAACAATATGTGATCACAATACTTAACAGAGCACTTAGAAATTAATGTTCATTAGTCTTTGTCCCTTATTCACATCGCAAATTCAAACCCTAATTATAGAACAATGCAATATTCAACAAGATCTAAGTGTATCTAACCATTTAGCACATAGCATCAAACAGATATAGCATTTATTCACGTTATTAAGCACTAAGCTACTACATCAGATGCATCTAACATACATAAAGATTCAACACTAATCATAAATCACATCACTAACACAAAGAAATCACAACACAGGATATATGTGGTTCACCCCCAGCATGGGGCTACGTCCACCAATGCTTCATCTTCTTTATTATCTTCTTTCAATATTATTACATGCACAGAGCCACAAAACCAACTCCGCATAGGACAGGAGATCTGCGCGCACTTCGTTGGATCCTCCTTCCCTGATTTTGGCACAACAAAGAGCCTTCTTACAGTCAATTGCACTTAACTCTGCAAGTTCTCAACACATAGTATGCACAGAGCCTTCACAACTAATCGCACTTAGCAAGCTTTACATATCTTTCACAAATCCAACTTAGATATGATGCCTCTTACAATGCCTAGATACTTATTTTTACATTTACAAATGGGGCCTAACCATGGGTAAACCCATGTGTTGACATCCCATAAACGTTACATAAGCACTAGACCCAAAAAGCCTGCAAAAAGGGGGTGAGATCCCACGATCTCCGCTTCGCCTAGGAACTCCTTCTTCGACACACTCGTCGAAGTCCCAAAAATGGTCAAACATGACCAAGTTTCTCCAAAACTTGGTCAAGGGCCAACATGCCACCAACACTCACCTGTGACCCATCTCGAGTCACTCTAATCTAGGCAACTCGACTTCGAAGGCCTCGAGCCTGGCTTGCGCTGCCTCGACTTGCTGCTTCGCTAGGTCCTTCTGCTTGGTGAACTCCTGAATGAATTTCTTGGTGACAGGTCCTTCCAAGCATTGTTCCACTATGGTGACCACTTGTTCCAGTTGTGCACCTTGTCCCTCAATCTCCTCAAAAGGTGTGTAGGCTTGGTCCTCTATCGGCTAAAGTCTTTGGGTAACTTCCATGACTTTACTTTGGATGGAATGGACCTGCTACTGAACTACACATTGTTATTGTAACCTTTTCATCTTCTTGACAACTGACAGTAGCTTGAACTGTGCTTGTACTATCGCTGCTTGTTTCTTTTCATCCTCGAGTTGTGACTCTAATGTCCTTAGTTCTAGGTCCTCTGAAAGGCGCTCATAGGTCTGTGCACTTCTATTGCTAAGTTTCTTGCATTCTAAGGCCAATGTCTTGATTCTTTCAACTACACTCCAAGCATTTTATTCCCTCTGATCTCGCACTTCCTTCAAAGTGCTCAACACTGCTTGCAATTCCAATTCTACTACTCTTGCTTGGATCTGTTGAATGGCTTCAATGTGCTTCCCCACTTAGCTCTCAGTTATTCCCTCCTCCATCTATGTCAAGCCCGACATAGAACGAAGTGCTCTAGTGACTCCTTCTTTAACTCTAATCTGATTTGTGAGTAGCTATTCTTTTTCTTTCTGGAGCTGCTCTCTGTCCTCTGCAAACTTCTCCTGGAGGTCATCTTTCTCTTTCCCCGCAACCCGATGTTGCTCTACGTCTTCCTCCTTTGCTTGCTTCTATGACTATGTGGCATGTTCTTTTTATTCCTAGACCCGACGAAGGCGAGCCTCTGTCACATCTACTATTCTATGTAGCTGTCCAGGCTCATCTCCTACTTCTATGCCCTCCGATGACAACGACGCAGTAGACACTGCACAGCTCAAATAAAGATCTTGTTGTACCCCTTTGAGCTCTGCCTCAATCCGGTCATACATTGTCTCCTATTTGGCTTGGCTTCACTACAAAATGTCCTTGAAAGTATATGATACAGCTACAATGATGAGGTCAATATCATCCACCGTAAGTATAGTCTGTAAGTGGGGCTTATTGGTGCGTGACTTCTTCCATGTTGAGGGTTTCTTTAGAGAAACCTTTCTTTTCTTGGATGTCTCTGTCTCCGTAAGGGGATATTTAGGTGGTGTTACTTCACCCTGTTCCTTCTTGTCTTCTTCCCCTTCATCCTCTTCTTTTTCTACTTCATCATCTTCTCCCCCTTAAGGTGAATCTGGTGTAGTCTCCTTTGATGCATTGTGCATTTCCTGTGCTTCTTCCTTCTTCTTCTTCTTTCTACTGCTTGGTCCATCATACTCTTCCCGGGTGACTACAAGACTTCTGATGAGGTTGGGTTCAGAGAGTTCTGTTTGCTCAACTAGTACAAGGAATTTTGTAGGCCATTCCTTGGTTATGTCCTCCATATCTTCCTCAGTGATTTTGTAATAGGACTGAAGCTCTTCCTTTTGTTTGTCTCCACACACAGTGATGTAAATGAAGTGTCTATCTATGTGGAACTTCATTATTGGAATGAACCTATGAAGTGTATTCTACATCATGCGAGGGAAGGATTCAATGGCCCTCTTCAGCTGCAAGTAATGTGTGTGGAACACTACATTGTACTACCATTTCTTCACCATGTCACTCGAATACTAGAGGGTAGTGAACCTCGCAGTCGCTAGTTCAGATGGCTTGACTTCAGGGAAATTTTCTCCCTCCGGCATCTCCCAAGAGATGAAGGTAATGAGAATCAACAACTAGCTGAAGTGAAATGCGTAGCCCTGGTCTTGTGCTTCACGAGAATCTTTCTCCAACTGGTTGACGAGGTAGCTCACCTAGTTCATCTGCATTCCTTCAATGCATTTTCCTGTGAGGTTGACGATAAACCCCGTGACCTGTGTCGGTTTGTTCTTCCTGATGAGATTACTAGAGATCAAATGGAAAGCTAGGTGCATTACACCATTTTGTATGAAGACTACCTTGTAGCCCTGCTTTCCTTTCTCCACATCGCCATAGGTGTCCTTTATTCATTGCGCCAGAGCACAATATGAAGCCTTCCCTAGGTAAAAAAATCCTAATGGTCCAGTCCTTGCATGCTTAATCCAGTGATCCGGTGGATCAGCATCAGATCTATAGTGATGTACCTATCGAGCCACAGGTAACTTCCATGGTAGCACAACAGGAGGAGTTTAAGGCACACGTTAACCTCCTGATGTCTGTCGAAGTGTGGTATCTTCATCACATTAAGGATTTTTTATCTTGCGATGTCCATGGTCCACGGATGGGGGATTATCTTTGAATTCTTCCCCATTGTCTTTGTCAATTACTTGTGTGGTGTGAGAATTTCATAATTATTGTGGTCTCCCAAGATGAAATCACTGATATTTAGCATCAAAATCTGTCTTAACTGCGGTCCAACTGCGCATATCCCCTTCGGGAGGTACGCAGTGATCAATGTATATTCGAAGTTCCTAGGGACGTTGTCACGACTAACCACTCCAGCTAGAGGCAATATATAGTTGGGCAAGACCAACGGGATGAGCTTCACGTTTGCTAATTCATCACGATGCTTTCTTCATTTATCTCTCGCAGTTCGGGATGGCCCAGATCGATGTGCAATCGATGGGGAGGATTGCAATCCTCTCGTCGATGAGGCATGTTCTCCTATGGACATGACCTTCTTAGCCATGAGATCAACCAAAATATCTTCGACATATTTCTCTACTGTGCTAAGGTTGCTTGACATGCACGCTCGTGATCAAATGTCTCAGATAAGTGGACAAATGCTCAAGGTACACAAAACAGGTGGTGAGGTGTTCAATAAGCATTGCACGAAATCAATTAGTTCTCTATGGGCTCGGATAATCACAATTCGTAAAAGTGTCCATAGTGCAACATTCAACGGGTTAAATAGACAACATCGTAATAGACTCCTCCAACGGGAAGGAATGCCTCAATCAATACAATTCCATTTGTTATGGTGCGGTCCCAACTGTCCAATGACGATATTTCCAGGAATAACTTCATTTCTATCCATTCTAGAGCGTCGTTCTAATGGTCAAAACACCTCCAAAGGTCATATTGCTTCGTCATGGTGAAGTGTCAGTCTGTGGTGTTCTGTTATTCCGACGAAGTTCAATTTATGCAAGCCTTACTTCTGCGAAGTCCTTTCTGGAACCTCCTACAATTTTTCTACCTTTTCTTTCTTCTTACTGAGCTTTCTTTCTTTCTTTCTAGTGATCTATGTCTCTAGATTCCTCTTTCCATTCTTGTTCTTATATTTTCTTAGAATAGTAACTTTGCACTGTTGGGGGTCTTTCACAGGGTTCGAGGGTAATACTTTTTCTCTTACTGTTTCTGGAGTAGGTGTTCTTATCTTCTGCATGGATAAGTTCTTTAAGCCTTCTTGCATTCTTTCAACTGCGACAACGAGGTCTCTAGCCCTCAGTTGATTCGACTTGTCCTCCTGTTCTTCTATTAAGTGCACTATTCTCCTAGCCATGAAATCATTTAATTCTTGTTTTTTCTATTCTATAGCTTCCTCTTCTTCTTTCCTTCAGATCCGATCTCTCTCAATCCAATTATTTCCTAATAAAAGTGAAAAAAGGAGTGATGTTCTCAACAAACTTAATGACCTTCAATTCTTCTTTTGTCGATGTTCCATGAGCACTCATAGGTACAAGAGTAGGTCTTCCAAATAGGGTTATCAACTTTCTTTTAAAAAATCCTATTCCTCCCAATGAAGTAATCATAGCAGGCTTTCCCAAAATTTCCCAAGTACTTTCTGGCATAATGTTCCCCTGTGTTTTTGCATCCAATACACAGTCTATGTCGAAGTCTCCTATTATTGTTTATATGCACTGCTTCTCTTTCAAGATATCTAGTAAACTGATGCATATGTGATCATTCAGTGTTTCTTTCATCTGCAATAATATAACCTATGATTATTTCTGGTTCTCTAGTATATTCTTAGTATCTTGACCTTCCTCATGGTTTTCTTGTTTCATGTTCCTCTTCTCAACTTTAGCAATCATTCTAGGGCAATCTAAAACTTCATGTCCAGTAGCTTTACAACAAAGGCAAACAAGACTTCTACCAGGGCATTCCTTAGCAATATGTCTCAATCTTCTGCAACTATAACAAAAAGTAAATCCTCTCTTTCTCTTAAATGATCCCCAACCTTCCCTGTACTGCACTCGAGGATCACAGTGATGGACCTGTAAAAAATTATTTCTAGGATCCTGCAACCACTTGCTAGTCCAAAAATTATTTCCATGCATAGGAATAACATATCTTTCACTATTTCTATCAGGTCTATTCATATCACATCTTCTTTCTTATAGTTGTGCCCTAGTTTTCAAACAAGGACGAAATATGTCAAACATACCTAGATCCATTCTTTCGAGACAAAAATTTCCACTTATCTTACCTTTATCAAAGCACAAAGATTTAAGATATTACCTTTTTTCTTCATATCGGGCTCCCTTCTTTGCATAGAGCTTCACAATTTAAGTAGAGTATTGTGCACTACATCAACATATCTATGCACAAATATTTCTCTTTTCCTCAGTTCCCAACTATCATAGTTTCAGGTCTCGACAATGGAACCATTTGTTGGTACATGGGAAGATTCGGGGTTCAACACTTCAACAACGCACCAACAAAACCCTAACTACCAACCCTTTCAAAAACACCTGTGAAGCAGATGAAGTCTCACCCGAGGTAGAGTCAGGGTGTTGCACATCAAAATTACTCACTTCGATAGTGTCACAAGTGTCATCATTACAAATGTCGCATTTTGGTCGCAAGTGTCTAAAATGTCAGAAAAAGCATACCGCCATAATTCCTATGTCATGCTTATAACAACATCGGAAGGACACTTGAAACACCTCAAACATTTGATTTTGAAGAAGAGGAATGGGTTAACAGGGTTATGAACCTCTTTCCATTTGAAAGAACCACTAAAAATTGAGTTTCAGAAGAGAACACTCTCCTATACCTCTGTTAGGAGTGCTGGTGCTCCCCTATACACTCTTAGGGAGCATTATAATGCTTTGTCTACCCTTTTTGAGGAGCGTTGCTACTGTTGGGAGTGTTGGCGCCCCCCTATGCATTATTAGGGAGCATTATAGTGCTCTGATGCCCCTTTTGGGGGAGCGCTACCTATTCTGGGCAAAAATTGGTTTGTTGAGAAGAATGAGGAAAAGATATCTTCAATCTCTGAAGGTAGTTGGATTTGAATCCTTGGTCAAGCCATGATATTAGGTAAGATCCCTAACTGAAAAAGGAAAATCCTCAAACTTACCCCAAAGATATCTCAAGTGGTTGGGCCTCTCTAAACCTATATAAGCAGGCCCTCTCATGGTGAAAAAGGGGAAGGATTGGAGGCATGAAACCTATGATCTCATAGGAAACACACAGTGAATTGGAGGAGAATAATCAGTGAATTTATTGTCATTTTGATCGTGGGTCTTTTGAGCAAGGGTTAGACAAGGAGGACTTGATGAAGCTGCTGCACTCGCATCTACGGTCGTAAGTTTCCTTTGCTTTTGTTCTCATCAATATAATATGCTTGGCCTGTTTCTTTCTAGTTTGTGCTTAATCTCACATGAAATTGTCTCTAATAGATAGATCTATTTCAAACTAATATCAGTAGAGTAGGAAGTGGTTATACTTTTGTTTGTCTACAGGGCTTATAGAGGAGCGAAAGATTGGAGCTCAACTCGGACCGTGCAGGGACAAAAACCGGTAAAAGGTACTTCTTTTCTCCTTCCTCCTCACACATTAGTTTATCTAGATCTAAAAGGAAGTTAGTGACCATGATAAGCATCTTTTGTCTTAAGAGTTAAGAGTCTATCTCTCAAGATGAGATCTACCTGTCCGCAGGGAGATTTTCATTCAACAAAAATTGGCGACTCCACTGGGGATCGAATCAAAAATTTCAGTTTTGGTTTTCCTCACAGACCTTGTCTTAAACTTTATTGTTTTTAGAGCTTGTTCACCCCATATGTTTGATTTCATATGCTGATTGAATCCTTACCCCATCACATTCATCTTGATTGCCAAAGTTTGACTGAATTTTGGGTTTTTGGACAATTTTGTGAGTTGTGGAATCTTGACGCTCCCCTACCTTGATATCAGAGTGCTAGCGCTCCCCCTTGGTCTTATACAGAGCATTATAATTCCCTAGTTCCCCTTACACCAGAGCACTAGCCTCCCTTTGCAAAAAATCATTTCCATAATTGTCTTTTTTGAAGACTAATCTCTGTTTTTCACTTGTTGAGCTTCTTTGTGATTCAATGCTTCTTCCTATTGACCTTTGACATCCTTCCTTCTGAGGAAAAAGCACTTTTTTGTTCAGATTTGGTGGCCTTTTTACTTATTTTGAGTTTTTTCTGCTGTCAAGAACTTGGGACCAATCCACTGCTTTCTTCTCTCTTATCCGACTGAGCGTGAACTCAAGTGAAGGGCATCAGAAATCTGTGAATCATCTCATTTGGTTTTTGGAGTTCATTGTTCTTAAACATCTCTCTTTTGTGTGAATTGTTTGATTTTCTTTATTATCTTTTGTTTTCTCTTTGCTTCTTGTTTCAATCATAGCAAGAGGGTGTGTTGTTTGTGCGAAATATGCTTATGCTTGTCTGAATCTCCTTGATCTAAAAGAGTAGTTGGCAGGAGAAGTTTTTGCATTGAATTAATCGTCATTCACATACAAATGAAAATGATACATATTAGTGATTGGTTTGCATATTAGAAGGCATTTCTAAAATGTTTTAGCATTGCATCGAATTTGATTGAGAACCAATTGATTGAGGATATTTCATATTAGTGTCTGATAGTGAAAACGATTCTTTCTCTTTCCCTTAATTAGGCATTCATTGAAAAGAAACGATTGCTTATCATCTTTCATGCATTTTTTGGGAATTTGATTCATCGTTCCATCAGTTTCAATTTCATACACCCTTTGAGTAAAGAACAACTATAAAACAAATGCTAATTAAAAATTATCTAGAACACTCTTGTTTTTAGGATTTTCCACCAACAGTAGACTAGGGTTAGCACTTTGTATTAGGCTGTGAGTACAACTCTCCAAAATTTTCAAAACAAACATTAGTATCCTGAGATAGGGAGAGTAAAATCCAGTTGTCGTATTGGTTTTCTGGGATCCTCCTCTCACACAGGGGTTATGCACGAGGTCGCAATCAGGCGAATTATGGAGATTATCCCTCCATGGTTCAACTGTTTGTAGTGGTCGGATCATATATTGGGGGTCACTTGAAGGTATACCCATGATTATGTGTGTGAGCCTCTTGAGTTGATTTTGGACTTGTTATCCTACCCATACGTTTCGGATCAGACTGTCAACTATACCCGCCCAGGGACTCACTACGAATTGGTGTCTTTAGTTGCCATAATATTTAGGTACTTACACAAGGTGACGGTGAAGGGAAGTCTCACTGTACCTGGAACAGACATTGGTCAAACTCACTCGGGCTCCTTGGAGGGTAAATCCACAATTACTGCGTGGAAGCTTGCACAAAGGTGAAAGTCCATTAAGAAGGTCGCCATTGTAACTATTCCACCATATCCTAGCCCCTTCTTGATTTGATCACGCGACGTTGGATTTCATCACCAACTAGTACGATCATCAAGAGAATTTTTGTTTGCTTGGTTGATTCCTAGATTTTATTAGCGCATGTTGTTTCTTTTTTATTAGTTGGTCCTAGTTTTTTAGTGTGTTCTATTATTCTCCACAATTGAGCCTGTAGATGATAAAAGTTTCGCCGATCAAATAGGATGCAAGGGCTGCTTCCGGAAGGCTATCAACCCTTACCTCCTAACCCTCCAGAAGACAACTACCGTAGAGAGGTAGAAAATCAATCTGATGCTGGAAGTGTTATTTCTCCTCCGTTAGATAACTTAGAAGGTGCTTTGGTCACGGTTGAAAATCCCACTACATCTGTGTCGGTAACTCCTCTCGAACCACTTTTGGTTCGTTTAGACTCCCTTGGGAATGTCATAGACAAAGAGGTCCCATGATTACTGGAGAGGATTTTTACCGAAACATATATGGGATCCACAGAACCAATCTTTGGTGATGAGTATAGGAATCTTGTTCTTCCTAGCATAGAAGTAGATACCAATCCCACACCTACTCGTTCTGTATGGAGGACTTCATCAGGACGCGATCTCTATGAACATTTCAAATCCGTTCGACAACCCTTTCATCCTCATGACCCTCCTAGTGAAAAAGGACCATCCGGTCCAACCATGAATCACCCAGTCGATCAGGTTATTAACCCTACTGTTACACTAGCATGAGTCCATCCTAATGTTGGACTCGTCACCTCTACTCATCCCTAAGGCACTTCAGTCTCTACCCTCGTTTCTACAAGCTTTTAATCTACAACTCCACATGTTCCACAAGATCCTGCTAGGACATCTTCTCTCCCGAGAATGCAGACCCTTGCTAGCCCAAAAAAACCGGCTAGAGGGAAACCACCATCTAACGAACCTTTCCCTCCTGGAGGACTACCTTTCCATGGTGGGACTACCCTTCCCAGGGGACAACCCCCTTTACATGCTTCTCCTGTAGGGAAACCTCCATTTGCCAGTCATACCCCGGTCATAAATCCACCGCTGGCAGGGGGGCAACCCTCATTTGCTGGAAACCCTTCACAATCTTGGGGAGTATCTTTAGGAGGCACTTTTACTCAACCCCACATTGGAGGGCACTCCTATAATAACCCACTAGGAGGAGTATCCAATACTGTTCCTTCCAGAACATCTTATGCACAATCTTATCCGGGTGGCATCCCAAACATCACCTAGAGTTCTTCGGGACCACAATCTTATCCTCCTCATGGGTCTAATGTGTATCCACCTCTAAGATCTACTCCTTACCATTCTCAAGGGAAAAATGTTTATCCTCCTCATGGGAAAATAAATCATCCGGCCTATAATGCTCAGAACCCACCGGGTTATGCCAATGTTTCTCATCCACCATCGAATCCTGCTTATCCTGGCCAACAACAACCATATATAGGAGGACCTACTGGTTACAACTATCCACCTAACCCAGTTTATGGTCCTACTGGTGTTCCTATGCCTCACCAATATCATCTACAAGTTAACCGAAAGCTACCTTTCCTTGCGACTCTGGATCTCCCAGACTTGTCTCGGTTAACTAATGATCCTATTTTTCATTCACCGGTTTGGCCAGTCATTACAGCTAAACTTCCTTTTGATATTCCGAAATTTGACGGAAAATCTGGCGAAGATCCAAACAACCATGTGATGAATTTCCATTTGTGGTGTTCATCAAACTCCCTCATGGATGATTCTATACGTTTGCGTCTTTTCCAGCGAACACTTACATGCTCGACAACAAAGTGGTATATTGAACCACCACGTTCTTCTTTTCATAATTTCAATTCCCTTGCCATGTCTTTCGTCATGCACTTTCAACTGTCTATTCGCTATGAGATGGGTACTGAACTCTTGAAATCCCTTCATCAAACTAACTCCATGCATATCTATGACCATATTCATGAGTGGAGGCGATGACAAAGGATGATCAAGGCAATCATTCCTGACATATTATTGGTAGAATGGTTTACTGAATCACTTTTACCCCCGATCGCTTGCGATGTCACTATGGGTGGCGTGGTCATAGAGGAACAAGCCATCGCTTGGGCTCAGTATTTAGATTTGGTTTATTCCCAATATGGTACTTTGTATGATTTGCTTCCGAATGTTGCTCGAGCTAATACCGATCCATCTAAGCCGTCATTCTCATCTCATGCGGATGGTGTTATCGGTTCCGTCAAAACTCAATATTTTTCCCAATCAACCACACTCTCCTCTACCTCCCCCCAAACTTAGATCTCTGAGGTGAATGCAATTCAATCTTCCCCTTCACAACAATCTAGAGGTAAGAAGAAGACTAAAGAATAAATCAAAAAATAACAATGAACAACCAAAAAATCAAACACCTGCTACCGAAAAGAAACCACAACGGAAATTGAAATTCCCATGTATCATTTGTGGTGATGATCATTACACTCGAGACTGTCCACTTCGCAATGAAGTGGCCAAAATTTTCCAAGGAAAGTCACAACCTGTTGTTCTTACTCATCCTTTTCCATAGCAGCAATCCATGGTTGCTGAAACTCCCTCTCCTGGGGGAAGTTCCAGCCATCCTAATGATGAGGCCTCATTGAGTGCACATATTTATATGTTTAATGGGAATAATTTGACCACTCTCTCTAAGACATACGACATGCCAGGTAACCCTGACAAAGGAAAAGACACTAACCGTACTGGTAATTTACCGGATCCATCATCATCCTTCGTTAATCTCCCATCGATTAATCCTCTGTCTAGACCACTTCAGATTGAGAAACCCATGTTTGACTCTATCTTACACCCTCCTAAGAGAACGATACGTAAAGCTAGCTTTAATCCTAGTTCACGTGCCACCCAGAACTACAACATTGTTGAAGATTTGGCTCAAGCACCGTGTGTTATGTCTATGTTAGAATTTCTACAACACTGCCCTAGTCAACGTAGAATGCTCTTAGCTGCTCTTGGCACTGTTGATCCTGAGTCATCCAACCATATCATGTTTAACCTGGACAATTACGTGTCTTGACTCTCCCACCAACATGCTTTCCAAGTTGATGTTGTTGTTCACAATCAACAAATCCACCGAACTATTTTGGATGAGGGAGCCTCGACTTGTGTCATGTCTTTGGCATGTTGGAAAGGTTTAAAATCACCAACACTCAAAAAATCCCCAATGATGTTACGCACCTTCAATGGGCGAGGTTTTCATCCCCATGGGCTTTTACAGTCCTTGCCCGTCCAATTGGGTGGAAAAACTGTTACTGTTGATGTTGAGGTGGTCGATGCTCCCCTCAATTACAACTTATTACTTGAAAGAAGTTGGTTTTATGCTATGACTATCGTTGCCTCGTCATTTTTTTGATGTGTCCAATTTCCTCATCAGGGAAAAATTGTCACTGTTGATCAGTTGGATTTCTGCACGATCGATGCTCGTACTCCCACTACCAACAATATTCCTTTCTTGGGAGACCACAAGATCACGTATGAAAGCATTGGTGTTGGCTTACTGAAAGATTCTATCCTCATGGGTACCTTCCCTACACCACTTCCACCAACTACCCATCATATTGCCACTATCGATATGATTTCGACCGCGACTTATCAATCTTTGGAATCATATGACCCCTGGATTGTACCTTGTCCGTTGGAATTCGATGCACTAGGTGACACCGTGCCACTTTGTCCAGCTGAAACATCATACATTTCTATCCCATCTTCTTCTCCCTCGTCGGATGACCAACATCTATTGGCACCTGACAGTTCCTCAATGCAATCATGGTTGAGTTCCTTGCCGTCTATGATCGATTACATTTCCCTAATTTTTCCCTCAGATGAATCTATTCCGGAAATGCTTCACATTGAAAAGTTACCTCGAGATAATAACCATCACTGATCCTCTTTTCTTCCCCCTCGTGAAGAAATCCAGGCAGATATACAGTTTATCTCCCCTCCTGACGACGATTTTCTATCGTCTCCCATGCTTTCGACTTTTGATGATTTGGATCCAGTAGTTGACATGGTGATTTATGGGGTAGGGTTTTTGGAGCTTGATCTCCTTACCCTTGTCATGACCCTCGACATGTGTTCCTTCCTAAGTGATTATCTTCCATGTAGCGAAGATCTCCTGGAATCCATGACCGCGTTTTGTTCCTTGACATGGTATCCTTCCAAACCGTTATTCTCTTGGAAGCCATGATCAAGAAGCACCCACGAGCATAGTTTCTCTTCTCTGTAGAAATATCGTTAAAAAATGAAACAGAGGCCCTGATGTTGTTGGGAAAAACACCCTACGGACTAGCAAACTAGGGTCAGACTTGCATGCAAATTTTGACCGAATAGAAACTACTTTTTTACCTACAAACCAAGATTTAAACCCCTTTTTCATAGTAAATGCATGGAAAAGGAACACCAGCCTTATTACCGACATTCGATATATATCCTCCGTTGCTCTTCGATTACTTGCTTGCGCTGCTCCTTCCACAGATGACCTGCACTCAAGACAAACAACAACTATGCATGCATGCTACTTCTATACTCAAGGGCTAGAAATCAAGCATAAATTAATCAAACCATAGACAATTAATGCATTGGGACAGGAAAAGTATTCTTTTTATTACTAAAAGTGAATCAACTTACAACAAAGCTGAGACCGGCCACCACTCCTTGAATCTGATCCTGGGCTACTCTTCTTCTGTCCTTCAACTGCTTTGTGTTAAATCTCCTTTGGCATGAGGAAAGGCTAAAGGGTTGGGACAATGGATTACGTAAATGGGCAAAGTTTCTTCGCTATATTTTTTCCTCTTCCAAATGGTACCCCTACACCTTATTTTATAGGCTAGAAGGAGCTAGGGTTTTGGATGAACCCTCGGCCATGCATGGCCGAGAGTTTCAGTTAACTAACCCATAGATTTTTGTTCCATCAACAACTTTCCTTTTTTCGTGCTTTGTTAGGTACACGCGTGCTGTTGTGAGTCAGCCAGCGTGCACACGCATGCACTAATGGGTTAGGGCATGTGGGCCTTGACACAAGAGGGTTTTCAAAGAGTTGTTTAGTAGAGTTTTGGCAAAGAAGGGATATGAATTAGCCTGATGTCAAGTAAGCATGTGTGGTGAAATTTAGGGTTATAACAGATGCCCCCTAATGTGTGAGGTCAGAAGAGTATCTGATGGATGAAATACATTACCAATATTTACTGATGCGCCGAATGATTGAGCCCAAGGATCATGGATCAGTAACGATTGAGCAAAATAACAAATGTCTCACCGAGGCGGGCATACCCATGCTCGGGATAAAATATAACCATGGATACCAATCAAATACACTGTAGATCCATGTCAAATAACTATAAAGAGTACCCGTGAATAATACACAGCGGAGCTACATCTCGAAATCAGAAAGATATACATATAGAGTATCCATCTTCCAAAAGTTGATTCGGCCTGATGGCTGAACTTCAGAGCTCGATCAAAAACTTCAAAATCTTCTAAAACTCGGGTAGGAGTGTAATATGAGTGTATGACTGCACTACCCAGAGGTCTTCGATGGCTCGTCGATTATGGACTTGATAATATTGATGATCTGACTGAAGGCTTCAATGATTTCGAACAAGGACTTGATTGGACGTTCAGGATGGTCGGGTATGCGGACAAGAGACATATTGCAGAAGGGTCGACTCAGGCTTAGTGACAAACTTCTCTTGGAAAATATCACGACAAATGATAAGACTTAGGAAACATATATGTTAATCATAAGTCTACGAAGCAAGAGGGAATGCAAACTCTCCATATGTTTGGAAGAATAACCAAACGGTGGAGGACACAACTCTATATAGTGAGAAAAGATTCCTAAGGTCGTACTACATCCCATAGTCTGATGATCAAACAGATAGATGTGATTTATCCAAGGGAGACTCATTATGCTACCAATAAAGAAAACACTTTTCCCATCCTCTTTTTGGGGTATATTTGATTTTTTTGTTCTTTTTGATAATTTTGGAAAAAGAATAAAGGAATATTACATTACAATGGAGGAACGAGTACTGCAAACATACAAGATCAAGGCACAAGGACAAGACTGATGTTCTGGTAAAATGATACTCGGGGAAAATCCTCCGGCGGCCAAAGGTGTTAAGACACAGAAGCAAACTGTCATAGGGCTGGTGGATAAGGTATGCAAATGCGGTTGATAGAACACACAATGGTAACGTCCTTCAATGTAAGTTTAACAAGCCTAGAGAAGGTAAGCTTGGTGGTTTTTCATATTTAGAGAGTCTGAAAAAACATAAAAGGAGACTTCGTTGGGGTACCGTTTTCGACAACAGTCTAGTCGGTTCGAAAAAGGGATAAACTAGCACCGATTAGATGTCAATTCAAAACCATTTTAACGAGTGTGACAAGGACAAGATCACTCAGCTATTTTTTCACTTTTAAGGAGTCTGAAAAAAGCTTAACTATGGACTCCGTCAGGAATATTCTTCTGGACCAATTTAACGAGTGTGAAAGAATAAGGTCACTCAGTGATCTTTTCAATTTTAGGGAGTCTGAAAAGAGATTAACTATGGACTCCGTGGGGGTTTCTTTTTCGTAATTTTAGTCCCTCAGGCCAGAAAAAGGAATAAAATTATACCTGAGAGTACTCTTCTAAGGAATGGGAATTCGATAGAGTATACTTTTGTTCGTACAGTTGACCGTCCGGACCAAAAAAGGGGTAAACTACCGCCGGACAGATGTGACTTCAAATTTCAGTTTAATGAGCATGAAAGGTCACAAGATCGCTAGACAATCTTTTCATTTTTAGAGGGTCTGAAAAGGGCTTAAAAGGAGACCCGTTATTTTTGGGAGTCCTGAGGGTAAGACAAAGAGTGAAAAAGACTAATTCAAATGAGGCTCAAACTCATATTCAGGAAAAAATATATGGACCCCCGAGCCTACAGTGTTTTTAGAAACGGCATGGACACCATAATGCAACCAGGACCTACCTAGGGAATCCATGTTATGGTAAGCTCTACCACCAAGTTGTGACACTTCTAGAGTAGATATGATGGTTTTTTGTCACAACCTGATGGGATCGATCCTATAGCAAAAGAAAAAGACAACGAGATGCAAAAGTTGGGGTCGTAACCTAACCTATATGCTCAAGTTGATTTTTGATTTTTTTTTTTTATATGGACCGTCAATATTTTCTCAAAACTCAAAAAAAATGTCCCACTACTTGATCAAATCCCTCCCATATAACTCGTGGATCACTCTAAATGGTTTTTAGTATAAAGAAACTGATAAGGGAGGCCAAAAAAGTGACAAAAAGAGGCCAAAAAGTCTATAAATAAAAGCTAACATCTCATTGTCACCATTGTTGATTTGGAAATTGACTCTGGAGCCAAAAGACCCCCTTTGCCAAAAGTAGTGATTCTGGGAGCTACAGTGGACGAAACGAACTTCTTCTTGGACCAAGTAAGTACAAGATCCCTTATCTAGCTATTCAATACTTCGATTTAGTTATTTGGTTTATTTTTTGGGTGGGCGTCGACCTTAAAAAGTTCGGCCCTAGGTACACGCGGGTTGTCTCTGGACAGGCCGCATGTACACTCGGGCAAAGTAAAGTCTGCCCGCGTGTACGTGCGACTGTCACCTCTACAGCCCGCGTGTACCCCCCTTTTATGATGAAAAAGTAAACTAAAAGGAAGTATTGACCCTCCTTTACCTTGTTGTGTTGGCAGGATGTATGTCCAATGGAGGGAAAGGGAGCATGACGCAATCAGTGAGTTGGTTGCTGCAGATCCGAATGTTGTGGCCGTGTTAATGCAATGCGGTTTACTCAAATTCTTTCTATGTCCATTTATGCACACACAACAAAGGCTACCGAATGCCTTGATTGACTAATGGCATCCTAATGCAGAGGCATTTAAGCTAGAGGGGCAATCACTGGTGCCCACCACCGAGGATATTTACTTTCTAATTGGCCTCTCAAGGAGAGGGGAACCATTCAACTTCCAGACGTTTCCTATGGGGCCGAGTAAGATCTCGAAATTGATAGCTGAGCATTGTGAGGTTGGGACTGACCGTGTGGGCTCCCAGGTACCCATCAATAAGATTACTAACTTAGCGCTACAGACTATCTTGTTACTGATTGGATGGATTATCGGCTCAGTAGCCATGCATCAAGCTTCGCGTGCACAGATGAACTCTGCCATCCAGTGCATGAATGGACAAATTTTTGATTGGAGTACCACACTGCTTGAGTGCATGAAGAGGCAATTGACAGATTGCCAACAACGGACACAGAGGAACTTCGGGTTCGAGACCATCTTGTGTTCGTTCTTTTTTGAGAGAGTTCTGAGTTTCAGTCCTTGGGTTGTAGTACGAGTACATCAGGCCTCTTTCCCTGGAGTGTGTAGATGGGCAGTGTTACTTCCGCAACAGGGTGGTGGAAGGACCTTTGAGTCCTTCGACGATGATTTCTTTGCTTGGCTGTCACAACAACTCCCTATTATCGAGGACTACCCGTATGCAGGGATAGATTTCTCTAGAGATCTTGAGATACTCGTGCCTCCTGGTGAGGAGCGAGGGGAGATGGGTAAGTCTCCACCTTTGTAGTTTTTTGTTTGCATATGTAATTTTTATGTCTTTTTGTTATATATATATCATTTGTTTGTATGACAGAGTATTTGACGGGTAAACGTTTGTTGAATGTAGATGTGGGACTCGTGCGACCTGTCGATTATGCATGGAACATGTGTCGTCCACAGCCAGAAGCCACGGTTGTCGCTACTGGGGGAGCAACAGTATCAGGGAACCTCCCAGCCGAAGAGGCCAAGAGGGTCCTTAGGCGAATTGAGCAGAACTTCACTGCGCTCACTCGCACAATCCCGATAGCAGAGATAGAGGACTTGCCATCATCCATGCAGCCTCATGTTGTGGGGGCACCTCAGACATGGGTCTGATTGTTTAGGCGTTTAACCCGTGCTGTGGATGATTATAACAGGGCCCATAGGCCCTGAACAGACTTAGACTTTTTTATGTGCCACGAGCACCTACTTGTATATATTTTTTGAGGGCATACGCCCGGTGACTCGTTACTATTCCCATTTTTTAGGTGCTTGCGTCCATCTATGTACTCTGGTTATTTTATGATGTTTATATATGGTTTTTATCTTTTTGTGTCTTATGGATTCTGTGTGCAAAAATGGATTTACATGTTTATGTCCATGTTCTGTTATATGTGGGCAAGATGACAATCTAAAATTTGATTATCTAGAGTATTTGTAATTTGGTTTAATCTCCTAGGAACATGAAAATATGTAATATAATCAAAGTTTCATTCTAAGAGACATACCCTAAGGAATCATCGGTGTAAAGTTGGATCATGAACCCGGTATACTCTGTTTAGCTGCGACACAACCAGTTGATCATCGAGATAGACCTAGAGATGAGAGATACCCAATGACAAGGCGTCACGAAGAAACTCAATAACTTCACTATACTCGACAACATTATTTGTGGTGTCACCTAAGCATAACAACTAACCCTGTGGTGTAAAGATTACCCAAGCTGCGGAGGCAAGCCTCCACATGTGTCGACTAGCACCGTCTACATACCCAATGAACACCTTGGACTCACTTGACATCTGCCATATTGACGAAAGATAGCATCAATGACACGTCCGTAACACTTTAAAAGAAACTTAAAAAGTAATAGTACAAAGACTATACATATGTTACAAAAGGTTACCCACAGTGACCTATCTATGAGTAATACTTCTTGAGGTAGAGCCCATTTCTAGGCTCCGCCAAAGCATTCCCTTCAAAATCAACCAAACGATAAGCACTCTTTTTTAATACCTCTTTGACAATGAAGGGTCTGAACCACATGGGTTTAAACTTTCCTACCCCCAGGGGGTCCTTGTCTTGGTCATAGACCAGGACAAGGTCACCTTTAGAGAAAATCCGAGGATGAACGGACCTATCATATTGACACTTGACCTTATGTTTGTGAGCCTCATTGGCCAAGGACGCATCGCGACGCTGCTCACTTAGACACTCCCTATATCATACTCTAATGTTTGGTTTTGAATGGCCTTGGAGAGTTTCCTCTCCAACCTAATCCAAGGCCCTAGTCTTGAACTAGTTTATGAACCCTACAAACAAAAAGTCTAGTAGATTTTAAATTAGTGTTGCTTTTATGGATTTTCTTACGTCAAGGGGTATGATGGTGAAACTGATGATGTGTAAAGACGAAAGAAAAAATGAATGAAAAAAGATGGAAACAAAAGACTTTTACTAAATGCAAAATTTCAACAACTCTTCACAAAGAAAGATTTATTTTTCTTTTCAATTTTTCTAAGATTTTATACAGCAAACTTAAAGGAATTTTGCTCGACTACGAGCTACTTATGCTCTAAATGCATTGCAAAAACTTACGAAATAAAGGACTTCTCCCTAGCTAATGATGCAGAAACACACTCTTCAACCAAAGAAGAAAATGAAAAGAGATTTTTTTCTTATTTAAGTGCTAGTGAAGCAACAAAGGGAAAATACCGACAAGCACAAAACCAATAAAAACAAATTCTAGCTTAAAGCGTAGATCGCAAAGAATCAGATTAAAGAATCACACAATGGAAATAAAAAACAAAAAACAAAGACTCTCATGCTTATCTAAAAACCATAAAAAAAAAATATTTTATGTCAACTATTAACTGAGAAAAAGCAGGCTAAGGGTAAGATGACCTAACCTACTAACTGTTCAAACCTAGACTCAAACACCTGAGAGAAATACTTCTCATCAAAGGAGGGGATGACTGCCCACCCTGAACAAAAAGTAGCATGTGAAAGCACGTGATTGTCACTAAAATAACACGCGTACAAATGCGTGTTGAACAGAGACAGAAAGCGTGTACAAGCGGGCTGACCTTGTACAAGCTGCGTGTATATCTAAATTCTAAGGGAAAAAATGAAAACAGGTAGTCCAGACCAGGAAGAGGCCTCTGGTATTGATAACCAGGGTCCCTTGAAGGCTAGTATGCTCTTTCTAACAGAAAAAGACAAATAACGTAAGGAATAATAAGGAGAAAAAAAGGAAATCTGAGATAGGACTGTGAACCAGCAAGACTTAGACAGGATTCCAGAAAACCGCCTGAGAATGTGAAATTTGATAAGGAAGAGGAGGACTGCCTCTAAGGTTCTTTGAGTTCCTACTCGCTACTATTATCTCTACAACTACCATTCACACGCAGGCTGTAAGAGGATAGGGCAAGGGTACACGCATGCAGGCCTTCTGCAGGCCGTGTGTACCTCTGTGTGTCCTGAAAACTACCGTCAAGCAAAAGTCAGGGAAAAATGGTATGGAAAACCAGACTCCCTGCTAGCTCAGACCCTACAGAAAAAGACAGGAAAAGAAAAACAGAAAACCTAATCTTTAAACTACCCAAAAACTTAAATAAATCCAGAAACCCTAAAGAGTATTCTGTTGGACAACTGAGAGGGGGGGGGTGAATTAGTTGTTACCATGCTTAAACAATTATGCTTCTTTTAAACTCTTTGCTGAGACACTAAATGATGATCACAATAATGTAGGGAAATAAACAATGGCACATTCAGCATTAGTCACATATATGAGAAACACAGAGACAGATATTTCCTGAGGAAACCCATGCAGGGTAAAAACCTCTTTTTCTTTATATGATAAGTAATGGTTACAATATTTACAGTATCATA
>ML796842.1:254673-293953 GCA_009831015.1 Picea engelmannii
TCTTTTCTTTAATTGTCTTCAGGGCCTACATGTACAATTCACTTTGTCATCTTCAAAAATTCATTTCTCCTCAACCATGAGGATCCACGTGACGTGCCACATACCACTGGAAAGAGAATGATGTATACTATCCATCCATGGGTATTGTATCTTCATTTTCATTGTCCTTCATGTCCAAATAACTTCATCAATCTTCTAGTCCAAAACCCATGACTAGGGTTGACATCAATGACAACAACCAATCTTCCAACAACATCTGCACCTAAAGCCATTATGTAGGTTCTCATTATAACTTTCCAGAAGGCAAACTTTGTTCCATTGAACAAAGGGGCCTTATTGGTTGAATTTCCTTCATGGCTTGACATGTTTAAGATCTAGGATCTACCCTTAGATAAAAGGGGCCCGCTCTGATTCCAATTGTTGGACAACTGAGAGGGGGGGGTGAATCAGTTGTTACCGTGCTTAAACAATTATGCTACTTTTAAACTCTTTGCTGAGACACTAAATGATGATCACAATAATGCAGGAAATAAACAATGGCACATTTAGCATTAGTCACATATATGAGAAACACAGAGACAGATATTTCCTGAGGAAACCCATGCAAGGTAAAAACCTCTTTTTCTTTATATGATAAGTAATGGTTACAATCTTTACAGTATCATACATATGAGCACCAACTCATATTGAGGCTACAACCTCTATTTTGCAAGCTGCTACTTGCTGAGAGAACCAACTCTCTGTTTTCTCTAGCACACACTAGAAGGAAGCATCAACTCCCTGGTTTCTCTAGAACCAACTAGAAGGAAGATCCAACTCCCTTGTTTCTCTAGCACCAACTAGAAGGAAGCACCAACTCCCTGAGTGTTTCCAGCACCAACTGGATGGAAGAACCAACTTCCAATCATACAGGCACCAACCTGTAAAACAAAGAACAAGAGTTCTCCCTTGCACCACCCTGCCACCCTGGTTTATCTGGCTGCAACCAGATGGAAGCTACAACTCCCTGTGTTCAAGCACTCACTTGAACCTCTGAGGACAACAGTCCTCCCTAGCACCTCCCAACCACCTTGAAATATTAATTCTTTGTTACTCAAACTTATTACAGTGATATAATGTTCAACAATGGATTACTAGTCTTATCACTGTTCTGCTGCATTTCGTTGCTCTGTCTGCCTCATTGCCTTTCTGCTCACATCACTTGCATTGTCTTGTCTTCTGCTTTTTATGCTCTGTGCGCGATCTCCATTCTCTGCACAGTTCCTCTTCTGTGCTATTGAGCTGTTGCACTCTCCTCCTTCTTCACACCTGAATTACCTTTACTAACAACAATCACAACAACCTCCAACATCAATAGCAACCCAATCTCTTCTCTGTACCCTGTCTTTATAGCTTCTGTGCACCTTGTGCATTCAATGTTCTCCATGCCTATGCATGCATACTCTCCGCCGTTATCCTCCACCTCTCGAATTCTCTATCTGATCATCATCGTGACTCTTCAGCTTCTCTGGTGGTTCGCCCCATGTGTCCAGTATCACTGGGTGTTATGCTGAGATTCCTCATCCTCTCTGGCAGTTGAGACTCTTCGTCTTCTCTGTGACAGTCGAGCTCAGCTTCTCTGTTTCAGTTACAACCTCAATCCCATACAGTTGTCAATCACCTCCACGAGTCGTCTTCATTCCACTGGCAGTTTCCATGTGACTCTTCTGCTCCTCTGGAAATCACACCAAAGTCTCTTCGCATCCTTTGGTAGAAACCATCAATGGTTACTGGCAGTTTCACTGTGTCATGCAATAGTAGCCCTCCGATCTTTTTCAACTTCACCTGCACCGTTGGATTAACTCTGAAGGGTATTGTCGTTATCTTCCCATTTTGGACTTTTGTTGTGAACTTATGATCTTCATCAACCCTGATCGACAGTTCATGATCTTGATGAATCAACGTTCCTGATCTCCTCGCAATATCACATCTCGCGATTCCTATGATGGAGGTTCTCGTCACTCCAA
This sequence comes from Picea engelmannii, assembly GCA_009831015.1. Classification (NCBI taxonomy): domain Eukaryota; kingdom Viridiplantae; phylum Streptophyta; class Pinopsida; order Pinales; family Pinaceae; genus Picea; species Picea engelmannii. The sequence continues at coordinate 256,680 of ML796842.1, forward strand.
GTCGCGATAGGCGAGGCTCCGAGATGGAGCTCAGATCAACGGTCCTTGATTAAATCACGATCTTGCATCTCGTTGTTCCTTTGAATTTCCAGTTAGCGAGATGACGATATTTCACCGCATGTGATCCCCGCGCAGATCCAATGGTCCTCCTATGATCCATATCCGAATGTTGTCCTTCTCTCGCTACCTCGTGACCTCGCGACTTGGAGAACCCAATGTTTGGACTCTCAACCTGCGAACTCCCGAGTTTGCGAGATCTCTCGATCTCTCGCCACCTGCCCCCCCCATATGGACGACTATAAATCTCTCACCACTTCGCTGCCTCATGAATTTGAACAACCAATACTTGGGCCTTTATCCTGCAAACCCCTGAGTTCACGAGATCTCTCCGATCTCTGCCACGTGTCCTTCATAGATGGACGGCCCTAATCTTCTCACCACTTCGCTACTTCGTGACCTCGTACCTCGCAAATTAGAACACCCAATACTTGGGCCTTTATCCTGCGAACCCCCGAGTTCATGAGATCTCTCTGATCTCTGCCACGCGTCCTTAACAGATGGACAGTCCTGATCTTCTTGCCACTTCGCTGCTTCGTGACCTCGCACCTCGCAACTTTTAACACCAAATCCTCGGCTCTTCCACTCACGATTTTCCGAGTTCTCTCAGATCTAATGCCTGAGATCTATCCTTTTCAGCGCGTGCTTCTCCTCCAAGTTTACACATCCTTCTTACTTGGAATAATTTCGACTCTGCACTAATTCCTCCTGAGCCTACGTTGTTCCTGTTTGTCCATCGATGCACATTCTGATCCTGCCATCTTCACTGTTGTACTTGCCATCAATGACAATCATACGCTATCTGTTAAACATTTGCCAACATATTCTCCCCAGTACGGTCACCAATTCTGTTGTTGGGAAAAACACCCTACGGACTAGCAAACTAGGGTCAGACTTGCATGCAGATTTTGACCGAATAGAAACTACTTTTTTACCTACAACCCAAGATTTAAACCCCTTTTTCACAGTAAATGCATGGAAAAGGACCACCAACCTTATTACCGACATTCGATGTATATCCTCCATTGCTCTTCGATTACATGCTTGCGTTTCTCCTTCCACAGATGACCTGCACTCAAGACAAACAACAACTATGCATGCATGCTACTTCTATACTCAAGGGTTAGAAATCAAGCATAAATTAATCAAACCATAGACAATTCATGCATTGGGACGGGAAAAGTATTATTTTCATTACTGAAAGTGAATCAACTTACAACAAAGATGAGACCAGCCACCGCTCCTTGAACTTGATCCTGGGCTCCTCTTCTTCTGTCCTTTAGCTGCTTTGCGTTAAATCTCCTTTGGCATGAGGAAAGGCTAAAAGGTTGGGACAATGGATTACGTAAATGGGCAAAGTTTCTTCTCTATATTTTTTCCTCTTCCAAATGGTACCCCTACCCCTTCTTTTATAGGCTAGAAGGAGCTAGGGTTTTGGATGAACCCTCGGCCATGCATGGCCGGGAGTTTCAGTTAACTGACCCATAGATTTTTGTTTCGTCGACAACTTTCCTTTTTTCGTTCTTTGTTAGGTACATGCGTGTTGTTGTGAGTCAGCCAGCGTGCACACACATGCAGTAATGGGTTAGGGCACATGGGCCTTGACACAAGAGGATTTTAAAAGAGTTGTTCAACAGAGTTTTGGCAAAGAAGGGATATGAATTGGCCCGATGCGAAGTAAGCATGTGTGGTGTAATTTAGGGTTATAACACCTGAGCATAGTTCTTTTCCTGTGTCAAGCTCGTTAAAAAATGAAATAGTCACCTCTCTTGAACCTTGTTTTCATCCACCCTTCTCCTTTTTCTCATCTACTAGAGAAATTGGTGACAACCTCCAAGTCGGTGAATGAATTGAAGCTTGGAGGGCATGTCTCCAGCCTTTAATGATCATTCTTGAGTTAAGCCACTAGCTTTTCAAACTGGGGGAATACCGAGCTTAGTCTTTGTTCTTTCTCGTGCTCATAAATACATGAGAATGCATCCAGGTAAATTTTTATCTCTTTTTCAGACCTGTATGGATACACAAAAAAGGAACCCCCTGGAGTCTCCTTTAAGCTCTTTTTAGACTCTCTAAACGTGAAAAGATTGTCGAGTGATCTAGCTTCCTTTCCCAGTCATTAAAAGGTTTGAAAGGGCGTCATTCGAGTGATAATTTATCTCTTTTTCGGCCTCGTGAGACTAACATTACGAAAAAGGACAACATTGGAGTCATCTTTAAGTTCTTTTCAGACTCTCTAAACATGAAAAGATTTCCGAGCGACCTTGTTCTCTTCACGCTCGTTAAAGTATTTGAAGAAAACATCTATTAAGCGATAGTTTATCTCTTTTTCGGTCTCATCAGACTACTTTACGAAAAATGAACTGAGAGAGTCCTCTTTTAAGTGTTTTCCCAGACTCTATAATCATGAAAAACCTTCGAGTTTTCTATCTTTAGACTCGTTAAAACAAACATCGACAGGCCCATACGGGACCAAACCCTTACTTCTTCCAGTTCGTTAAACAAAGGAAGAGGGACTTACCGAAGGTAAGTTATATCGAGCATGTGTTACCCTCCTCGAGCTCGTTAAATCAAAAAGAGGTACTCATCTATATGGATGGGGGAAAAATTGAAAGAAGCAAGCCAAGCAGTTTTTGAGAACATTACCAAGTAACTCTTAGAGTCACCCTTGAACACGACACTTTGTCTTTGTGCACATCTTAATCTGATGAACCTCTACACTGAACCAATCCTCTAAGTTTTTCTTACTCCTTTGGGTCACCAGAAGAAAGTCACAATATCCATTGCATCATCGTGTTTTGGTACATGTCATGTTTCTGCAGTTCTGACTCAGTGTTCAAGGGAAGTATCCACCTCGAGAGTCAGCCATCACAAATATATTGTCTCAATACCTGTGTCATTCCATGTTCATTTTATCTACCAATTACATCTCTGTTTCCATTTCGTGTCATTGATGGGGGATACATCAAGGCCCTCCTTCGACGAGTCTATTCCTTTTGACTTCAACACACTATCTAGGAATTAGACTTAGAAACCATTTAGTACGGACCTGCATGCCTCAATGGCAGGCCTCCTCACATTCGACAGTGGGTTTACATCATTGACCTTTGATCGAATGATTCCATGGATGTTCGACTTCAGCTCATCCATTCACATTCATTGGAATGTACTAGGGTACCTTGGGAATCATTGACATTAATGATGATTTCCCTCGTGCTTGTTAATGGTTTACATCATTGACCAGTAATCAAGTGGTTTCTGCCATGTTCGACATCATTACATCTATTCACATGGTTAGATTCGTACTACATCAGGATCGGTAAGAAGACCCTGGGTTGAGTCATCACTCTTATATGTACTTTTCCCAGGTTGCGAAGGAGTTTCTTTTGAACAATGACACATATATTGTTACATAGATCCACTTTGTATTGGTCATGGATATGTCTTGTCATCTCGTATATCCACTGTGTATTCTTTGTGTCTACAATCAGTTCAGGTCATAGGAGTATATATCCACACTGTATTGTCAGAGGCTATACCTTTTATCAATACAATTATGGATCCGCAATGTATTTTATGGCGGCCATATCTTGCAAGTATTTATCACCCAAGCATAGGTATGTCTGCCTTGGGTTTGAAACATGTCATAATATTTGTTGGATGTTTGTGTGCATCTTCTGTCAAGTTCTCTACGTCTATACCCTTTCTTGAAAGTATGCAAAGAATTTCAGTTCTCAGTTCTCGTCTTCTAACTTCATACTTTGGGGGGCAATCTGTTACACATCAAAATTACTCACTTCAATAGTGTCGCAAGTGTCTCATTTTGGTCGCAAGTATCGAAAATGTCAGAAAAATCATACTGCCATAATTCCTATGTCATGCTTATAACAACATCGGAAGGACACTTGAAACACCTCAAACATTTTATTTGGAAGAAGAGGAATGGGTTAACAGGGTTATGAACCTCTTGCCATTTGAAAGAACCACTAAAAATTGAGTTTAAGAGGAGAACACTCCCCTATACCTATGTTAGGAGTGTTGGCACTCCCCTATACACTCTTAGGGAGTGTTATAACGCTCTGTCTTCCCTTTTGGAGGAGCATTGCTACTGTTGGGAGTGATGGCACCCCCCTATGCATTGTTAGGGAGCGTTATAGTGCTCTGATACCCCTTTTGGGGGAGTGCTACCTATTTTGGGAAAACATTGGTTTGTTGAGAAGAATGAGGAAAAGATCTCTTCAATCTCTAAAGGTAGTTGGATTTGAATCCTTGGTCAAGCCATGATCTTAGGGAAGATCCCTAACTAAAGGAGGAAAATCCTCAAACTTACCCCAAATATATCTCAAGTGGTTGGGCCTCTCTAAACCTATATAAGAAGTCCCTCTCATGGTGAAAAGGGGGAAGGATTGGAGGCATGAAACCTATGATCTCATAGGAAACACACAGTGAAGTGGAGGAGAATAATCAGTGAAGTTATTTTCATTCTGATCATGGGTATTTTGAGCAAGGGTTAGACAAGGAGGACTTGATGACATTTCTGCACTCGCATCTATGGTCGTAAGTTTCCTTCATTGTTGTTCTCATCAATATAATACACTTGGCCTATTTCTTTCTAGTTTGTGCTTAATCTCACATGAACTTGTCTCTAATAGATAGATCTATTTCAAACTAATCTCAGTAGAGTAGGAAGTGGTTGTACTTTTGTTTGTCTACAGGGTTTATCAAGGAGCGAAAGATTGGAGCTCAACTCGAACCGTGCAAGGACAAACATCGGTAAAAGGTACTTCTTTTCTCCTTCCTCCTCACACATTAGTTTATCTAGATTTAAAAGGAAGTTAGTGACCATGATAAGCATCTTATGTCTTAAGAGTTAAGAGTCTATCTCTCAAGAGGAGATCTACCTGTCCACAGGGAGATTTTCCTTCAACACAGGGGGGGGGTTATAGGACTCAAGTTTCTACAACCTAGATGGGACACAGATATGTGATCACAATACTTAACAGAGCACTTAGAAATTAGCATTCATTAGTCTTTGACCATTATTCACATCGCAGATTCAAACCCTAACTACATAACAACATAGTATTCAATAAAATCTAAGCGTATCTAACCATTTAGCACATAGCATCAAATAGATCTAGCATTCATTCATTTTATTAAGCACTATGCTACTACATCAGATGCATCTAACATACATAAAGATTCATCACTAAGAATACATCACATCACTAACACAAGGCAATCACAACACAGGATATATGTGGTTCACCCCCAGCATGGGGCTACGTCCACCAAATCTTCGTCTTCTTTATTATCTTCTTTCAATATTATTACATGAACAGAGCCACAAAACCAACTCTGCATAGGACAAGAGATTTGTGTACACTTCGCCAGATGCTCCTTCCCCAATTTTGGCACAACATAGATCTTTCTTACAATCACTTGCACTTAAATCTGCAAGTTCTCAACACATAGTATGCACGGAGCCTTCACAACTAATCACACTTAGCAACCTTTACATATCTTGCACAAAGACAACTTAGATCCGATGCCTCTTATAATGCCTAGCTACTTATTTATACATTTACAAATGAGGCCTAAGCATGGGTAAACCCATGGATCGACATCCCATACCCACTACATAATCCTTAGACCCAAAAAACCCGCAAAAAGGGGGTGATATCCTGTGATCTCCACTTTGCCTGAATGCTTCGTCTTCGACCCGCCTATCGAAGTCCCAAAAATGGTCAAACACGACCAAGGTTCTCCAAAACTTGGTCGAGGGCCAACACACCTACAATAAAAACATACCTTGTGGTGCTCCTCCTGCTATCTTTATCACCTGTCGTATCTGAATCATCATATACTTGTAGAAAAGTGTCTTAATATCAAAAGCATAATGCATGAGTAGAAGTTCCTCTCAAATACCTAAGAATCCACTTTACTTTCTCCCAATGTTATTTACCTAGATTGTTCATATACTTTCTCACAACTCCCACTACATGTACAATATATGGTCTTGTGCAAACCATCACATAAATCAAGCGTCCAATTGTTGATGAATAAGGGACCCTGGACATGTATTTTATCTCCTCATGTGTCTTAGGACACATTTCCTTAGTTAATTTTAAATGGCTGGCCGAAGGTGTACTAACTGGTTTTTCATTCTGCATTCTAAACCTCTCCAACACCTTCTCTATGTACTCACCCTGAGACAATGTCAATTTGCGATTTTTCCTGTCTCTTGTTATTCTCATACCAAGGATTTTCTTTGTAGCACCCAAATCTTTCATTGCAAATGAATTAGATAATTTCTTCTTGAGCACATTTATATCCTGCATATTAGACCCTGCAACAAGCATTTCATGTACATACAATAGCAATATAATATAGCTTCCATTTTCTAGCCTTTTAAAATAAACACAGTGATCATAATGAAATATACTATAATCATGTTCTATCAAAAACCTATCAAACTTCAAATACCACTTCCTTGGAGCTTTCTTTAGTCCATATAAGATCTTGTTCATCCTGCATACCAAATTTCCCTTTTCTTTGAACTCATACCCTTGTGGTTGTTGCATATAAATCTCTTCCTCCAAATCCCCATTGAGAAAAGTTTTACATCTAACTGTTTAAGATGTAAATATTCTACTGACACAAGACTTAAAATAGTCCTAATCAAAGTCATCTTAACAACAGAACAATGCAGTATTCAAAAAGATCTAAGTGTATCTACCCATCTAGCACATAGCATCAAACATATCTAGCATTCATTCATGTTATTAATCACTAAGCTACTACATCAGATGCATCTAACATACATAAATATTCAACACTAAGCATAAATCACATCACTAACACAAAGAAATCACAACACAAGATATACGTGGTTCACCCCCAGTGTGGGGCTATGTCCACCAACTCTTCATCTTCTTTATTATCTTCTTTCAATATTCTTACATGAACAGAGCCACAAAACCAACTGCGCATAGTACAAGAGATCTGCATGCACTTCGCCAGATCCTCCTTCCCTGATTTTGGAACAACACAAAGCCTTCTTACAATCACTTGCACCTAACTCTGCAAGTTTTCAACACATAGTATGCATAGATCCTTCACAACTAATCACACTTAGCAACCTTTCCATATCTTGCACAAAGCCAACTTATATTTGATTCCTCTTACAATGCATATCTACTTATTTATACATTTACAAATGGGGCCTAAGCATGGGTAAACCCATGGGCCAACATCCCATACCTGTTACATAAACCCTAGACCCAAAAAGCTTGCAAAACTGGGGCAATATCCCACGATCTCCGCTTCGTCTGGGTGCTCCATCTTTGACCCGCTTGTCGAAGTCCCAAAAATAGTCAAACACGACCAAGGTTCTCCAAAACTTGTTCGAGGGCCAACACACCTACAATAAAAACATACCATGTGGTGTTCCTCCTGTTATCTTTATCACCTGTTGTATCTAAACAACATATACCTATAGAACAACGTTTGAAAATCCAAAGCATAATGCATGAGTAGAAGTACCTCTCAAATACCTGAGAATCTACTTTACTTTCTCCGAATGTTATTTACCTAGATTGTTCATATACTTTCTCACAACTCCCACTACATGTGCAATATCTGGTCTTGTGCAAACCATCACATACATCAAGCATCCAATTGTTGATGAATAAGGGACCTTGAACATGTATTCTATCTCCTCCTATGTCTTGGGACACATTTCCTTAGTTAATTTGAAATGGCTGGCCAAAAGTGTACTAACTAGTTTTTCATTCTGCATTCTAAACCTCTCCAACACCTTCTCTATGTACTCACCCTGAGACAATGTCAATTTGCGATTTTTCCTGTCTCTTGTTATTCTCATACCAAGGATTTTCTTTGCAACGCCCAAATATTTCATCGCAAATGAATTAGATAATTTTTTCTTGAGCACATTTATATCTTTCATATTAGACCCTGCAACAAGCATGTCATCTATATACAATAGAAATATAATATAGCTTCCATTTTCTAGCCTTTTAAAATAAACACAGTGATCAGAATGACATCTACTATAATCTTGTTCTGTCATAAACCTATCAAACTTCAAATATCACTTCCTTGGATCTTTCTTTAGGCCATATAAGATCTTCTTCAACCTACATACCAAATTTACCTTTTCTTTGACCTCATACCCCTGTGGTTGTTGCATATAAATCTCTTTCTCTAAATCCCCATTGAAAAAAATTGTTTTACATCTAATTGTTTAAGATGTAAATATTCTACTGCCACAAGACTTAAAATAGTCCTAATTAAAGTCATCTTGACAATAGGAGAAAATATTCCATCAAAATCTATACCTTTCTTTTGTGCAAATCCCTTTACAACAAGTCTATCCTTGTACCATTTTTTTCCTCCATCTTCTTCCTTCAACCTGTAAACCCATTTATTATGCAATGCTCTTTTTCCTACAGGAAACTTAACCAAGTCCCAAGTTTGGTTATTTACCAAGAAAACCATTTCCTCTTTCATTCCTTTCTCCCACTTCTTTTTAGTGTCTATCTGCATTGCCTCTTCATAACATTCTGGTTCACCAAAATCTGTCAACAATAAATAATACAATGAAGGAGAGTATCGTTCAAGAGGTCTACTTAACCTGGTATATCTTCTAACAACACTTACAAGAGTTTGAGGTACCTACTACTCCTATTGTTGTACATTTTTATTTTCTGGTACCTTTGGAATTTCTTTTTTAGTGATCTCATCAAGCACTGTGTATTCTGGTTTTTCTTTTTTCTGTTTCTTTCCCTGCAACTGATATTTGTACATGACCTTCTCATTGAATATGACATCTCTACTCCTAATTATTTTGTGATTTTCATAATCCCATAAGTGATATCCAAAATCATTAACATTGTATCCAATAAAGGTACACTTCTTGGATTTTGCCTCAAGCTTTGTTCTATTTTCTTTATCAGTATGGACTAATGCTTCACAATCAAAAGTCTTCAAAAAAGAATAGTTTACCTTTTTACCTGTCCACGCCTCCTCTGGAATTCCACCATCCAAAGAGCTTGAAGGTCCTCTATTTATTAAATAAACAAAAATATCTACAACATCTACCCAGAACTATAAGGGAAACCCAACATGCAATCTCATACTCCTTGCACGATCCATGATTGTCTTGTTCATCCTTTCTGACACACCATTTTCTTGTGGTGTTCTTGGAACTATTTTCTCTCTATGAATACCATGGTATGAACAATAATCATAAAACTCCTTTATAAAATATTCACCTCCATTTTATGATCTGAGACACTTCAACCTTTTTCTTGTCTCACTCTCAACCAAAGCTCTCCACTTCTTAAAAGTATCAAAAACATCAATTTTTTGTCGAATGCAATAAACCCATTTTTTCTAGTTGCATCATCAATAAATGTAACATAATAACTATAGACACCAAGAGATGATACATGAGTTGGTCCCCATACATCTGTATGAAAAATCTCTAACCTTTCACTCTTCTTTTATTTTCCGACTTTGAGAAATATGACTCTCTTTTGTTTTCCATAAAAACAATGCTCACATAAATCCAAATCAATTTGTTTAAGATTTGACAACAAATTCCTTTTGTGAAGTATCTGCATCCCCTTCTCACTCATGTTTTCAAGCCTATGATTCCACAGTGTTGTATCCACTCCTGTAGAAGCTAAAGAGATAGAAGAGTTAGTATTTCCAGTACATAAATACAATGTACCTACCTTCTCTCCTTTTGCTATCACCAGTTATCCTTTGGTGACCTTCCACGCCTTATCTGTAACTATAGATATACAACCTTCACTTGCCAACTGCCTTGTTGAAATCATATCTTTCCTTAGATATGGAATATGTCTTATCTCTTTCAAAAACCATTGGTTTCCATTCTTTTTCTTTGTTTGTACTTTACCCATTCCAAAAAAAATTCATAGTGCATCATCACCCAAATGAACCTGTCCAAAATCACATCGAACATAATCTAGAAAATGTTTCCTATGGGGTGTGGCATGAAATGAAGCCCCTGAATCTACTACCCAAGACTCATAAATATTATCTACATAAACAATCAAAGCATCTTGTAACACATCACCTGTTACATTTACTTCCTGATTTTTCTCCTCTTATCCATTTGTTTTTTTTTTTGGAGCTTTGCAGTATTTCTTCAGATGTCCTTTCTTCCCACAATTCCAACACTTTATCTTTCCCAGTCTAGATTTGGATTTTTCCTTCCTAGAATTCCTGCAATTCCCTGAGCCCTTTCCTCTATCCTTTTTTCTTTCCCTGTTCTCCATGTTTAACACATTACTTGATGTCTCACATGTAATTTTCTATCGCATTTCCTCACTAAGGATAACACCAACAACATCATCAAATTTTAGAGTGTTTGAACCAGATACAGAGTTACTTACAGCCATGGCCAAGTTGTTCCAGCTTTTTGGAAATGAGCACAAGATTATAAGATCCCTAACCTCATCATCAAAGTCCACTTTACAGAACTTAGTTGATTAGTAACTGTATTAAATTCATTTAAATGATCTGCAACATACCCACCTTCTGAAATATTCATATTAAATAATTGCTTCATTATAAATACCTTATTGGACACTAAGGGTTTTTCATACAGTTTGGCCAATGCGTCCATCAACTCCTTCGTTGTCTTTTATTTTGAAATATTGAAGGCCACCGACACTGTCAGGCTCAACTGTATTGTTCCTAGTGCCTTTCTATCAAGAACCTCTCATTATTCATCCTTCATGGTCATCGACTTCTTTGTTATTTCACCCAATGGTAGGAATAGATCATTCTGATATAAAAAATATTACATCTACATCTTCCATAATTGGTAGTTTGGGCCATTAAATTTCTCGACCCTAAACTTTCCATCTTTTGCCATTGCTCCCACTCAAACTAGTAACCCTCTTTTCCTACGAGTTACCTTTCGCTCTGATACCCGTTTTTAGAAAAATAGGATCGTGGAGAAATAAAATAAAACAAATGTGGAAATAAAGCACAAAAGATACATAATACAATAGAGACATAGATATATGTGGTTCACCCAGTGTGAGCTACGTCCACCAGAGAAATTGTCATGTGCTTCCTTATTATTATCTAGCAAAATGAAGGGATACAACCTACAACACACCCACTGTAACTTCCTCTTATTTATCTCACAATACGCTCTCTCAGAATACAATATTTGCGATAATACACAGTTGCAATACAATTCCCTCATAAGAGAGGGTTTCCTTCTACCCTAAAATAACTTATATCGTTAGATCTACGACCTTATAATGAATGGTCCAGATTGACTACGAAATTACAATATTTTACGAGGTAATTTTTCTACCCCCCTTGGAACCCCCTGGTGACAGTTGTGGGGGGGGGGGGGGGGGAATCCCCCCCACACACCCCATTATGGAATGGGGTCCAAGAACGTCTGAAACAAACCTCTGAATCAAGAAGATAATCATGCTCCACAACCAATAGTAATATGTGTTGGATCGAGTAGCTTCACCACCGGGAAAACCTCAATCTCTTCTTTAGAAACCTCCTTCAAAATGGCCATAAAAAGCTTATGTTCCATACACTATGCCCTGGAAAAAAAAATTCATCACAATTATAATAAATACCCTTGAGTTGGCATTCAACCATTTATTCTCGGGTTAATTTCTTGATCTTGAGTGGAGTGGCAAGAGGGGTGGGATTTGTGGGTTTAGGGCGAGGAATAAAGGATGGTTTTCTAGTCTGGGAGGAGACAAACTTTTGTGATTCCTTAGATTGTTTAGTATCTTCAAACCAAGTCTGGGAGAAATCCATTAGGATGTGGGCACATATTTCATCCTTTAGGCCACTAATAAATCATTCCTTGGAAAGGGCATCTGACATGCCCTCAGTGAGAAAATACAAATGCTCAGAGGAAACTATAAAATATTATATTGTGCCATATTGTTTCAAATTGGTCAAACAACCTAAATGGTGGGTGTTGGTTTCAAAGCGTTCATAAATATCTGCAAAAAACTGTGTCCAGGACACTTACCTTTGGTGTGCATTTTTATGCCATTGCCACCATTTCCAATGTTCAGGATCTAGATAGAGAATACCATAACAGAGTTTGGCCAACTCATCAGTAATTCCATGTAAAGATAAATAGTATTCCATTTGAGTGACCCAGCTTGTGGTATCTAAGCCATTCAATTTGTTCACCTCCACTCTAGGAAGAAGCATGTCATGTTGAAAGTGGTTGGAATGAAAGGACATGGAATGGGAGGATTTATTGCCTTCAAGGTTATAAGCTAGTGCAGAAGGGAGAGGATCTTGGCATTACTTCTTGGGATTGGTGACACATTGTGGTCAAGTGGTTCACTGATGCTGGAATTTCTTCGAGTGTGATGAGATGGGAATTTATGGTTGCAATGTTGGAAGTAAGGTCATAGATATATTTTCTAGTTTCCTCAATGAATTTTTTCAAGGAAGTGAGGCAGTTATCAAAGTCTTGGTTATGTGTGTGGACCATTCAAGAGGGAAAGGGGTAGGTGGGTCCACACATAAAGGGGTTACTTGTGAAGGGAACCACGATGATCATTGAAAAGAAAGGAAGTTAATGTGATAGGTGAAAAATAAGGGTGTCAAGAAGGGTGGGCAGGTCCATAGAAAAAAATGCTTATAAGTGATAAGTACCACAACAAACAGGGCAAAGAGGGGAATCCAATGATATAGGTACCAAATAGGGGTGTTGGTGGGACCACTATACTCTTTTTTTTACTCCTGCAGAGTTATACTCCATTCTAAATAATTATTGTAGTGACAGAATCTCCAAATTGTTAATGGGGAAAATTGTGTAGGAATTTAGCAACCTGGATGCATGAAGCAAGGTTTCATTGCAAAAAAAAAATTCCCATATGTTTTGGTTCTATTTTTTTATGTTCCCAAGGGTTAGGGATTTTAGGGTTCCTACAGAAAAAGTTTTTCCTTGTTGTAACATCCCCATTTTCAAACTCCAAATTAGCGATGTATATTGTAAATGTAATGTATGTTCAAGAGAAGATGGATATTTCGAGGCTAAGTATCCACAAGAGAGAGAAGGGGTCCAAGGGGGAGAGTTACCCTTGTCTATTAAACCAAAATCGATTTCTTATTTCTTTCTAAATTATCCTTACCATGAACCTTCCATTAGTTGTTGAGTGTTCTAGAGCCCAATCATTGAATTCATGTAAGAGTGTGGGTGTGAGACTCACATACCATAGTTATTGAGAGCATGGGGGATTAGTAAAATCATCGTGGGGAAGAGCACAAGTCAATAAAGAAAGAGAAAGAGAGGTAATTTGTATGGGTGGAGAGACCAGAATTAGACATTCACGTTTTTACATAGAGAGCAGTTTTTACATGGATTTGCTTGGCCAACAATGGAATTTTGAGTGTTGAAGCTTAAAGGTAGTTGTTGTGGGAAATTTTGGTAGTTGTTTGAAGCTAACTATTTGTGGAGAAAGAGGCTACATGCCTAGGAGTAACATGTTGATCAAAATTTTCCAAGGAAGCATGTGTTTTGTTGTTGGGATAATTTGTGCTACAACTGTAAAATTCATGAGGTCCCAACAAGTAGGATTCTTGTCCAACTTGTGCTATAAGCCCTAGAGGGGAGTGAAAATGCATGAGGGACTGTGAGTAGTTAAGGGGGATTCCATACCTTGGGTTGTGCAGGTTGAGTGGAAGAGAGTTGGTGGACTAGAATTTATTGTGAGAATTGACTATTCAGAGGGGGACATTAGCTAGCCTTAGGGACCATTGTCTCTTGTTGATTCATAGCCCCAGCTAGGGGGTGGTTTTTTGTTGAGATATGGAACAACAATCCTATGGTTGGGAGTAATATATGTCCTCTACCATGGGTTGCCTACTTTTATAAGATAAGTGTTATTATCTACTATGTTTATTCATGTTAAATGTTGGTATAATTGATGTGCATTTTTACTTTGAGACATTTTGGTTATTCTTCTTGTTGCAAGCAGAATTATGCATATGAATTACAACTTATGGGGTTGAATGTCTTTGGTGTGTGTTATTTAGTTGTTACTCAACACATTTAAATGATTGCAACTATGATTTTAGGCAGCATATATATTTGCATGTGTATGGATGTCATGTTGTGTGTTATTTCCACATTTTGATTTAGTATCAAAAAAAGTTAGTGGGTCATTTTAGAAGTGACATGACCCAGCTGGGGGATGGGTACATCACAGAGTGGTATCAAATATTTTGGTTCAACATTGGACCCATACGGGCCAAGAACCAGTGTGAATTTGGGAAACGGTGATAACCAGAGAGAAATCCCTAAATTTGTGAGAAACATTCGAGATATAAATTTCCTCAAAGTTGTATGAGATGTTTAATGTCATCAATCAACCGAATTACAGAGTTAGATTTGAACTGTAAGGTTTAAAGTCAAATTTCAATGGAGGTCAACAAATCTAGGAAGAGTTTGAAGAATCGGTGACCAAGTTCATGTTTGATCTCGATATTGATGACCTAGATTCCTTTTGACAAATTTAAAAAATTATAACGATTTTGGAGGTTACTAAGGTATAGGAAATCAACTGTCTAGATTCATTTTCAGATGTTAGGAAGTTGGGGCCGATCAATGGAAAAGATTCAATTCATAGGTTTTTGAAGTGGAGAAGATCTATGGTTGATATCAATTAGAATAATAGATAGATGTCCCAGATTAATCAGATATTGGTCGAAAATTTTCTAAATGTTGGAGTTGGCCAAAAACAATTGTCAATGACTGATGGGTAGGTTGGATGGATTGGTGAAGTGTTATGGTGGATAAAATAAATCATCAATGTCCAATGGGACAATGGTCGGGTTTCAGCCAATTCAACAAAATGTGGGAGTCGAGAAAGAGAAATTGTCCATGGATGATGGGTTGATGGTCAGTTGTCGGTCGATTCAACGAGGTGCTTAGGTTGTTCAAGAGAAATGACTGATAGATGATGAAGGAAATAGGGAGATGAAGGTTCATGCCACATAAACATTCATGTGTCATTCCACATCAGCCAAGTTGACACCTCAAGATGATGTTTCGTTCCATTTCAACATCCACATGTCATGCCACGTCAACCCAGAAGTGGTCAATGATCGAGTAGTCCAAATTTGGGAAGTTCTTTCTTTATCCAACATGGATGGTCAATAGGTGATGGCTGACAGTCGGGTTAGATGAACTCTAGAGGTTTTTATGCATTCAACGAGGATCGTCGAAGGTTGGGTTGGCCAGTTTAGCGATGTGTTACAAGTGGTTTCCAATAGAAATGATCGATGGTTGATGGTCAGGAATCGACCGAATCGGTGAGGATTTTCATTCGTTGATGAAAATAATTGATGGTAAATGACCAATGGTCGGGTCGATCAGTTTATCATTGGGTTGCAAATCAGTTTTCAATGGAATGGGTGGATGGTCGATGATTGGATCGACAGTTTGGGAAAAATGTTACACATGTCCAAAAGAAAGTGCCGATCATTGATCGTTGATGGAGATCAGATCAAAAACTTAGATTTCACTTGATTTGAGATCAAGGAATCAGATTTAAAGGGTCGGTATAACAACTAAACAAACAATTTTATATGAGAAAGTTACAACTGAAACAATTAAGGGAAAATTTTGGCCCCAGATTACTTTCGGAGGGCATAACTCTTTGCTTAGAATTCCATTTGGGGATCAGGTGCAGTATATGGAAATATTATGAACCATGGAGCTAGATTTAGGATCTAGGTATGTAAAATATGTAGAAAGAAAAATAAGACACATCTAGCATACTGCATACAAGGATAAATTGGGTAAAATAGTCAAAACTTCATCGGACCATAACTTTCAACTTAGAGCTCAGATTTGAGAAAACAAATAATTGTTGGAAAGGTATTGAGGAGGAGAAGACATATACTCACCCATAAATTTGAATTGGGTGCTAAAAATTTCTCAGGAGTAAAAAATAGATTTATGTAACAATAAGTGAGTGGAAAATTACAACTTTTGAATGTTGTAACTTTTCACTCAAAACTCAAGATGAGGAATGAGTACAGTTGTTGGAGAGTTTTTTGCGAGAAGAATGTATTTAAGGAATCATATTTTGACTTGGTTCATTTATATTCTTCAAAGTTTGATGTGAATAATAACCTATAATATAATTCATAAATATTTTGCAATAAGCTTAATTATAAGAACAATTATTGCATGCACATTCTTGCAGAATTAGTGTAACACCTTGTTTCCCCCAGTCTATAAATATAACTATATTGGCCAAGGAACTATGGAAAACCTAAAAGTGTGAATGTTTGATTTAATGGACCTTTGTACGAAAGGTGGATGAATGTAAATTATGTTATTTTAATATAAAATGGTTACATGTTGCATGACAGTTGAAAGAGGGGATGTGCTAAGAGAAAACCACGAATATTATGAAAGGTGGTGGAGGGGACCTACAATGATTTTGTTAGCCTCCACCGAACCAGTACCATGCTGGAATTAATTTCTCATATCATAACAACCCTTTGACCCAAGAATGAATTATAGTTGCGATGGTAGGTGGGAAGACCTCCTCAAGAGTTAATGAGGGGATGGGGAAGACTGCCCATTCGTAAGGATTCCAGACTAGACCAAAGACTGGGAATTCAAGCCACATGCAACCTTCCTGAGGAAGGAAAGAAAGGAAGTGTGGTGGGCAGAGAAATACTTGCGGGGGAAAAATGCAGAGAAGATAATGAAAACTCTCGGTTTCGAGGAAGGATTGAAAGAGGAACAGTGAGTTCTGATCACAGAAAATAGAGATTGATCCATGAGAAGGAGAGTAACCTTCATCCTTAACTATTTATGTATTGGGACAAGGAGAGTAACCTTCATCCCTAACTTTCATTGAGCTGGAAGTAAGAGATTGAATCTCAAAGCATCATGGCTTAAGCTCAGGGGTGGCCAGTGATAAATCCATTGGGATTGAATGAGCCTATGGTTGGGTGGAAACGAGCACCCCTTTTAGTAGTCACATCACACTCTATGGTTCTGATAAGTGTTTTCTTGCCTTATGCTTTGAATTGTAAATAATGGATGCATGCAATTATTTATATGTCTATAAAGGGTTCTTTCTCTGTATTAAATTAATAATTTATGAGTATGCATTCGTTCCCTTGAGAACCTATATTTATGATTGAATTTCCATACGTCCCAATTTAATCACTCAAAGGCACTTTTACCAGGAATTTACATCACCGTTCTAGAGTCGAAGCAAGCCTCTGGGCATATCTACCATTTTGGTAACCTCATAAGTTACTTTTCCTTGATTCAGAGCTCAAAGATTTGTGAGTTGGGAAGGTTTTCCCTTCAGACCAATAGTCTAGGAAACTCTGAACTTGCACCTATTCCCTTAACCAAAAACCCAACTAAGAGCGGGGATTATAGCCCAAGAGTTATATGAAGGTCCACATGACCTGGGTCTAGGAACCTTGGAGCTCAAGGCTCTAAGATGTCAAATTGAACAATAGTCAAGTTGAACCCTGCAATTGCTATGAACCGTCGATCTATGAACGGAGATCGAGGGTGGGTAATCATTGCGGAGCATGAAGGTGAAAATAGTGGAAGTGTTATTTCACGACCCACAATTCACCCTTTCCATTGATCTCGAAGGGATGGAAGATCAACGATCACGGTTAGACTATAATTGAGTGAGAACTTTCCATATTGTGGAGGTCAAACTCTCTAGTAAAGAGTACGCATGTTGGGGCCCCACAATTTCTGTGAATCATCGATCACCGTTGACCTTTGATCCAAGTTTGATGGGATACCTGAAATACAAGGCGCATGTGGGATGAAAATTTTTTCAAGGAGATCAAGCTCAAAAGAGATAGCATTTTCAGGAGTGCAGATGAAATCCAGGAGATGGGCCCATAGGAGGAGAAAAGGTCGAATCCTTCGAGCACTTAGAAAATCTTCTAAGTCGGAGTAAGTTAAAATATTAGGAGGAGGAGTGACAGTGGTTGCAGGATCACAAATCCAAGGATTGACAGTCATCTGATCTAAGCAATGTGCATGAACATTAGCACTTTGCACATGCAGGAGAAAGGAACTTACCAAACTTTTGAAGTCGTGAAGTAATTTGAGGTCGTCCATCACCAGGAGGTGAATTTGGACAGCCATATCTAGAGGGATAAATGGCGATGGATCGCAGACTCCAGAGGAATATGTTCAAGGGTTTTCATTTGAAATTTGATATTCTCAAACCCTGAAGACCCGAAGTGAATTCAGACCGCAAGATCCAAAGGGACACGTGGCGACAGATCGTGGACTATGGGGAAATTTGTGCAAGAATTTTCAGTTACGATATGAGACTCTCAGAGTCCGAAGTGTCAGAGAGTCGAAGTAAATCTTAGTCGTCAGATCACCCAAAGTAGGATCTTGACCTTTGATCACCAGGATATACATATCATCATATTAGTAGCTTCGGGAAATCTATTCAAGAGTTTTCAGTTGATATTTGAGACTCTCGAAGAGTGAATAGACAGAGAGCCAAAGAAAATATCAATCGTCAGATCGTCCGAAGTAGATCTCAGTCGTTAGATCATCCGAAGTAAATCTCTAGCATCAAATCATCTGAAGTGAATCTGGACCATCTGATCTAGAAGGGACATGGCATGAATCTGTGGATTTCGGATAAAGTCTAGATGTAATTCATATCCGTCATATTAACAAGGTACGTGGCATGAATCTATGGACTCCAGATAAAGTCCCAAAGTAATTCATAGCCATCAGATTAAGAAGGGATGTGGCATGAAACTATGGACTCCGGATAAAGTTCCAAAGTAATTCATAGCCGTTAGATTAAGAAGGGATGTGGTGTGAATCTGTGGACTCCGGATAAAATCTATATATAATTCATAGCCATCAGATTAAGAAGGGATGTGGCGTAAATCTGTGAACTCTGGGTAAAGACCCAAAGCAATCCTTGATTGTGAAACCCAGAGGACAGGTGGCACAAATCTATGGACTCTAGGTAAAGACCTGAAGTAATCCTTGATCGTCAGATCAAGTGGACATGTTTCAGTGGATTATAGCCTTCGAATAAAAGTCATTGGGAAAAAGGGTGAAGTTTGAGATTTGAGATCTCAAAAGTCCAGAGACCCGAAGGAAATCTCAACCGTTGAGCAAGAAGAGGGCCACAGGACCATTGATATATTTGAAAGGGTCAAACACCTGAAGTAGAAGCAGGGCCGTTGATTTAGGAGGATAGGTGTTCGTATATTGTCAACTCCGAAAGATTGATGTATGGAGGAAAGCAGGGTTTGAGATTTGAAAAGTCTGAAGTCTGGAATCACAAAGGAGTTCACATCTGTTGATTTAGGGGGGGCAAATCTAGTCCGTGGATTTGAAAAGGGAAGATTTGAACTGTTAATTCAGACAATACCGTCAAGATTAGGATATCGACGGTCTCGTAGCATTGTGAGGATTGGAGGTGCATGAACTTTAAAAAGTTGAGGGCAGATCGCAATCCAAACCCCGGTTTTGGAGAAAGGACACATGGAGGCTCGAGGAGAATTGTGGGGTGAAAAGTAGTTTGGTTTCAAACCACCTTTGGCCATGCTCGAAATTGTGTGTTTGTGTGAGGTCATTGCCCAAGGTCATATCCAAGGAGGGGCTAACACCAACTCTGATACTTTGTTGAAGCGCGAAGGAGAAGGTCGCGGGTATCATAAGACCTGCACCAGAAGTTGGAAGGGCCTGTTTTTTATTAAGAGGTGAGACTATCAAGGTCTTTAAGTCTTTTTTGGCTTAGAGAATCAAGAACCTTGACTGGAGGGTCGAGCTGAGTCCCGAACTTCCCAAATTAGGAATCGTAGAGGGAAAGGATTTGTTCATGTAAGGAGGACAATTTTTTTTTATTTTCGCCCCATCATGGCTGTGTTAAAAATTGGTATCAGAGCATAGTTACAACACTTGGCCTGCTTGGGCTCATGGACGAGTCACTTAAAAACTATATTTGGAGTACTTTTAAAAGAGTGACACTCTACCTTACCTCTTTCTTAAAAAGTTTGGTTAAAAATGTTATTAAAGAAAAGAATGAAACTTTTTATTGTGTGTGTGCATTTAAGAAATTGAACCGTGTATTGTTCATGAACTAATATATTGTTATCTAACAATAAGTGTTTTTTTCAACACTCGAGCAGTCAATAAATCACGGGAAAAATTCAAGAATAAAAGATGGTGACGTGTCATGAAATGGGGGATGGCTCCCACAATAGAGACGAATAATATAATGAAAGGAGGGTGGTGGAAACCCCTCTTGATCTGGCTGAAACTGTAAGGAGCCTCAGGGTCAAATTACAAAGTTGCAAGGCTGATAACAAGATATTGATAAAGGAGCAAGAAAAACAAACAGAAATTAACACACTCTTGCTGCAGATCTTATCCGACATACGGAGGCAACTACAGCATGAACCCGCAACCAGTGATGTGGACCGATGATATAAGAATAGAATTCAAAGTCCACCTGAGATATGAAAACATGACTCCATAAGTGACCACACTGGGAGAAGTGCCTAGAAGAAGGCCTAACCTAGAGGCAGGGGGCACTCATCGGTAGAGTCCTTTGGAAAGGAAGTTGGGAAATCCAAAGGATCTTCTAGTAACAAAGCAAGCTCACATTGTCAAAGGAAATGAAAGAAGTGGAAGCATTCAAAAAATCATGATCCTAAAGAATTCAAGAAAGCCAAACCACCCTCTTTTGATGGAGATATTAGGAAGGGAGAAGAGGTTGAAGTTTGTCTACTTGGTTTAAAGAAGTACTTCAGAGTCCATGACTACTTTGAAAACTTGAAGGCTCGAATAGCCATATTTAATCTGAATGGAAAGGCTTCCATTTGGTGGGAAGACCTTAGGAATGTGAAAAGAGTCAATGAGAAGGACTTGTCATGGAAACAGTTTGAGAAATACTTCATGAAGCAATATCTGTCAGATAAATACATGGATGGGAATACTAAGGAATTATATGAACTCAGGTTGGGGCTGCTCACCATAGATGAATTTGTCAATAAATTCCTTGAACTACTAAGGTATGTACCCTACATAAAATATGAAAAATTAAAAATGCAGCGGTTCATTAGTGGGTTACCTCAGACCTATCGGGACATGATTGAGTTCGACAAACCAAATACCTTAGAAGAAACTATTGGAAAGGAAAGGTATTGTTATGAACAGTTTGGGAGTAAGACAAGACCTCACGAGGACTGGAAGAAGAAGAGTAGTTCAGGATTCCAGAAGAAGGGGTTTAAATCCTCAATATTTAAGAACTATGGAAAATATTCTAGAAGGAGCCTTCCTACTAGAAGTGTATATCAGAAAAATTTCCCCTCTCAAAGTGGAAATAAACCTTTTAAGACAATCCCAGAAAAGACTGATAACATAAAGAAGGAACTCTTAAAATGTTGGGTTTGTGGAGAAGATCATCGATTGAGGGACTTCCCACACAGACAACGGAACAATAAGAGAGTCTACAATATCTAAGAAGATAACACCGTCAATGATGTGGCTAGGAGAATGCCATGAATCTATGCATCCTTGGACAATAATCAAGCCGACCACCAAGCTTCAGTAGTGGAGTTGGAAGGTGTGATCGCCAACCATCTAGTTTCTATTTTAATTGACCCAATTTATAATTTGAGTTATGTGGCCCCTCATATTGTTGATAAGTGTAAATTGCAACCAATTAGACTTGTTAAACCATGGTTGGTGTGATTATCCACTGGGACCAAATGAAAGGTGGTAGAGGTCATACCAGCCTGTCAATTCATCATGGGTGGATTGCACACCCGAGTGACCCTTAACATACTTCCCCTAGTATCTTATGACTTGTTGATTGGTATGGATTGGTTGGATTCTTATAAAACTAAATTGGACTATTATCATAAAACTTTAGAATGTGTAAAGGAAGAAGGAGAAAAACAACCCTCCAAGGGATTCAGAAGCCTATCTTAGTGAGACAAATATCATCCCTTCAAATGAAAAAGTATTGCAGAAAGGGGTGTTCCTTATATGCCATACAGGTACTGGAATCTATTGAGAATGAAAAACCAAACCTAGGGGACCACCCCATATTAAGAGAATACAAGGATGTGTTCCTAGAATAGGTACTAGGTCTACCTCCGATGAGGGATATCGACTTCTCGATAGAACTTACACCAGAAGTGGTACCAGTATCTAGAACGCCATATAGAATGATCACGTTAGAGCTAGTTGAGCTCAAGCTAAAACTAAAGGACATGATGGACAAAGGCTACATCTGACCTAGTGTATCTTCATGGGGAGCGCTTGTATTGTTTGTGAAAAATAAATATGGCACACTCCAACTATGCATAGATTATAGACATCTCAATAAGACAACCATAAAGAAAAAGTACCCCTTACCAGGAATTGATGACCTGTTCGACCAATTGGGAGGTGCTTCCATATTATCGAAGATCGACTTAAGGTCTGGATATCACCAAGTTTGGATTAAGGATAAAGACATCCACAAAACAACCTTTAGGACGAGGTATGGTCACTATGAATTTGTGGTGGTGCCATTTGGGTCAACCAATGCCCCCATCACTTTTATGTGCTTGATGGATAATGTAATCAACAAATTCCTGGACAAATTTGTATTGGTTTTCATTGATGATATCCTAATATACTCCAAGAATAGGGAGGAGCACAAAGAACATCTTAGACTCATACTTCAAGTACTAAGAGAGCATCATCTCTATGCTAAGTTTAGCAAGTCTGATTTCTTTCAGAGGCAAGTCCATTACTTAGGCCATGTCATATCTAAGGAAGGGGTGGTAGTAGACCCTGACAAGATCATATCTATTATGGAATGGCCTACCCAAAAGGATGTATCCGATATTATATCCTTCATGGGCTTAGTAGGATACTATAGAAGGTTCATAAAAGGGTTTTCCAAGATTGATTGTCCAACCACTGCCCTTCAAAAAAGGGGGATTAAATTCATTTGGACATCAAAATGTGAAGAAATATTTCAGGAACTAAAATACCTCCTGACCCATGCACCCGTGCTAAATATTGCAGACCCGGATAATGATTTCCTCGTGTGTACAGATGCCTACAAGGAAGGACTCGGAAGAGTCTTTATGCAAGAGGGACGTGTAATTTTCTACGTGTCTAGGAAATTAAATGAGCATGAGATCAATTATGTGACCCATGACCTAGAGTTGGTTTCCATAGTACATGCTTTAAAAATGTGGAGGCACTACCTCCTAGGTAGAAGATTTGTTCTTAAGACAGACCATTGTGGATTGAGACACATGTTTGATCAACCAAAACTCAATGTCATGCAAGCTAGGTAGATGGCTCTCTGAAGTGAATTCGATTTTGAAATCAAACACATAAAAGGAAAGGAAAATAGGGTGGTCAATGCCCTTAGCAGAAGTATAAAAATGATTCATTTGGCAGTGATAAGTACCTATGAAACGAATGTAAAGGAAAGAGTTAGGAATGCACATGAAACATATGCATTCTTCAATACCATGACCTCATACCTAAGGCAATATCCTACGGGGATAAAATATGAAGGCTACCATATGCTCGAAGAAGGCCTGTTGACTTATAGAAACAGATTGTATGTTCCAAACTATGATGACTTGAAGAGGTTCATAATGGATGAAATACATAAGAGACCATATATCGGTCACCTAGGATATCAAAAAATGATCACGGCCAATAGGAAACAATTCTATTGGCCTGGATTGAATAAATACATAGCTAACTATTTAGCTAAGTGCTTAGAATGCCAGCAATTTAAGGTAGAACACTGACATCTAGCAGGGTTGTTACATCCCCTACCGATACCAGAATGGAAATGGGAAACCATCTCCATGGACTTCATCATTGGATTACCAAAGTTGACCAAGCAAAATGATGCCATCATGGTTGTGGTGGAAAAACTAAGTCTGCTCATTCTGTTCCTATCAAATCAACTTGCAAGGCCATAGATATTTCCAACATATTCATGAAGGATATATTTAGACTGCATGGCATGCCCAAGGAAATTGTATCTAACCAAGATACCAAATTCACTTCAAGATTTTGGAAATCCCTAATGATTGGTTTTGAGACAAAATTTTTGTTCAACATGGCTTATCACCCTCAAACAGATGGACAAATAGAAAGAGTGAACCAAATAGTAGAATACATGCTAAGGATGGATGTAATGCATCAGCCTAAGAAGTGGGAAGACTACCTACCATCGGTAGAGTTTTCCTACAACAACGGTTATCAGGGATCCTTGAATATGAGCCCTTTTGAAGCCCTCTATGGTAGACAGTGTAAGATTCCAATCAGCTAGAGTAACCCAGTGGACAGAATTACAATCGGACCCAACATGTTGAAAGAAATGGAACAGAAAGTAGTTCAAATAAGACAAAATCTGAAGATTGCTTAGGATAGACAGAAAAGTTACGCCGAAAGAAAGAGAAATCCCAGAGAGTTCAAGACCAGAGACCATGTCTATCTCAGAGTTAGACCCATGAGGAGTTCCCTGAGAATGGGAGCCTATGCCAAATTGACACCTCGGTATTGTGGACCCTTTGAAGTCTTAGATAGAGTGGGACATGTAGCCTATAGGCTATCACTTTCTCCCACTATAAAGGCACATAATGTTTTTCATGTTTCATTATTGAAGAAATATGTACATGATGCTAATCATATAATTGATTGGTCTGTGATCCAGGTGGAGCCAGAGGGAGAATTCCTACCAGAACCCCAATGCATATTAGACATGAAGGAAACCTCACTCAGGAACCTAACCATTGCACAGTTCAAGGTGCAGTGGAAACAGTTTGGCCCAGATGCAGCTACGTGGGAAAAGGAGGATGCCATGAGATAGGCATATCTGATTTTGTTTACTCTTATACATACATGTCATGTTTATAGATAGAAAATAAAGGACGATGTTCCTTTAAGGGGGAGGGAATTGTAACACCCTGTTTCCCCCAGTTTGTAAATCTAACTATATTGGCCAAGGAACTATGGAAAACCTAAAAGTGTGAATGTTTGATTTAATGGACCTTTCTACAAAACATCGATGAATGTAAATTATGTTATTTTAATAGAAAATGGTTATGTGTTGCATGACTGTTGAAAGAGGGGATGTACGAAGAGAAAACCACGAATTTTATGAAAGGTGGTGGAGGAGACCCATAATGGTTGTGTTAACCTCCACCGAACCAGTACCATGCTGGAATTAATTGCTCAGATCAGAACAACCCTCTGACCCAAGAATGAGTTACAGTCGGGATGGTAGGTGGGAAGACCTCCTCAAGCGTTAATGAGGGGATGGGACATACCGCCCATCCGTAAGGCTTCCAGACCGGACCATGGACTAGGAATTTGAGCCACACACAACCTTGTTGAGGAAGGAAAGAAAGGAAGTGTCGTGGGCAGAGGAAGACTTGCGGGGAAAAGATGCAGAGACGAGAGATGAAAATATCAGGTCCGAGGAAGGACTGAAAGAGGAACAGTGAGTTATGATCACAGAAAATAGAGATTGAGTGAGGAGAAGGAGAGTAACCTTCGTCCTTATATATTTCTATATTGGGAGAAGGAGAGTAACCTTTGTCCCTAACTTTCGTCTAGCTGGAAGTAAGAGATTGAATCTCAAATCATTGTGGCTTAAGCTCGGGGGTGGCCAGTGATAAATCCATTGGGAGTGACTGAGACTATGGTTGGGTGGAAACAAGCACCCCTTTCAGTAGTTGCATCACACTCTATGGTTTTGATAAGTGTTTTCTTGCATTATGCTTTGAATTGTAAATAATGGATGCATGCGAGTATTTACATGTCTATAAATGGTTATTTCTCTATATTAATTGATTAAGTTATGAGTATGTATTCGTTCCCTTGAGAACCTATATTTATTCTTGAATTTCCATATGTCCTAGTTTAATCAATTGAAGGCTCTTTCCCTAAGAATTTACATCATTGTTCCAGAGTTGGAGCAAGCCTCTGGGCATAGCTACCATTTTGGTAACCTCACAAGTTACTTTGCCTTAATTTGGAGCTTAAACCTCTGCGAGTTGGGAAGGTGTTCCCTTCAGACCAGTAGTCTAGAAGACTCTGAACTTTCACCTATTCCCTTAACCAAAAACTAGAATAAGAGCGGGGATTATATCCCAGGAGTTATATGAAGGTCCACGTGACATGGGTCTAGGAACCTTGGAGCTCGAGGCTCTGATATTTCAAATTGCACAATAGTCAAGTTGAACCACGCAATTTCTATGAATCGTCGATCTATGAACGAAGATCGAGGGTGGGGAATCACTACGAAGCACAAAGGTTAAAATAACAGATGTGCTAGTTTACGGCCCACAATTCACCCTTTCCATTGATCTCGAAGGGATAGAAAATCAACGATCTCAGTTAGACTAGAATCAAGTGAGAAATTTCTAGATTGCAGAGGTCAAACTCTCTGGTAAAGAGTACGCATGTTGGGGCCTTGTAATTTCTGTGAACCGTCGATCATCGTTGAACTTCGATTTGATTTTGACGTGATCCATGAAATGCAAGGAGAACATGGTATGGATAAATATTCAAGGAGATCAATCTCAGAAGAGATAGCATTTTCAGGAGTGCAGACGGAATCCAGGAGACGAGCCCATAGGAGGAGAAAAGGTTGAATCCTTCGAGCACTTAGAAAATATTTTAAGTCAGAGTAAGTCAGAATCTCAAGAGGAGGAGCGAAAGTAGTCGTTGGATCACAATGCCAAGGATCGATAGTCGTCTAATCTAAGCAAGGTGCACGAACCTTAACACTTGTCACATGCAGGAGAAGGGAACTTACCAAAGTTCTAAATTCCTAAAGTAATTTGAGGTCGTCCATCACTAGGAGGTGAATCTGAACTACTAGATATAGAGGGATACGTGGCGATGGATTGCAAAATATAGAGGAATACATTCGAGTTTTTTCAGTTGAAAGTTGAGATTCTTGAACCCCGAAGACCTGAAGTGAATCTAGATTGCCAGATCTAGAGGGACATGTGGCGAAAGATCATGGACTCTGGGGAAATATGTGTGAGAGTTTTCAGTTGAGATCTAAGACTCCCAGAGTCCAGAGAGCCGGAGAGCCAAAGTAAATCTCAGTGGTAAAATCACCCGAAGTAGGATCATGACTATTGATTTCTAGGAGATACGTGTCATCATATTAGCAGCTTCGGGAAATCTATTCGATAATTTTCAGTTGATATTTGAGACTCCCAAAGCACGAAGATCTGGAGAGCCGAAGAAAATATCAATCATCAGATCGCTCGAAGTAGATATCAGTCATCAGATCATCTGAAGTAAATATCCAGTGTTGGATCATCTGAAGTGAATCTGGACCGTCTGATCCAGAATGGACGTGGCGTGAATCTCTAGACTCCAGATAAAGTCCTGAAGTAATTCATAGCTGTCAGATTAAGAAGGGACGTGGCGTGAATCTATGGACTCCGGATAAATTCCCGAAGTAATTCATAGTCGTCAGATTAAGAAGGGACGTGGCGTGAATATGTGGACTCCGAATAAAGTCTCGAAGTAATTCATAGATGTCAGATTAAGAGGGGACATGGCATGAATCTGTGGACTCTGGATAAAGTCACGAAGTAATTCATAGATTTCAGATTAAGAAGGGATGTGGCGTAAATATGTGAACTCCGGGTAAAGACCCAAATCAATCCTCGATCGTCAAATCTAGAGGACAGGTGGCACAAATATGTGGACTCCGTGTAAAGACTCGAATTAATCCTTGATCGTTAGATCAAGTGGACACGTGTTAGTGGATTAGATCCTTCGCATAAAATCCATTGGGAAAAAGGGTGAAGTTTGAGATTTTAGATCTCAAAAGTCTGGAAACCCAAAGGATATCTTGATCGTTGATCGAGAAGAGGGCCACAAGACTATTGATCTAGTTGAAAGTGTCAAACACCCGAAGTAGAAGTAGGGTCGTTGATTTAGGAGGACAAGTGTCCATAGATCGTCAACCCTGGAGGATTGATGTACGAAGGAATGTAGGGTTTGAGATTTGAAAAGTTCGAAGTCTGAAATCATGAAGGATATCACATCTGTTGATTTAGGAGAGGCAAATGTGGTCCATGGATTTGAAAAGGGTATATCTAAACCGTCAGTTCAGACAATATCGTCAAGATCGGGAGATCGATAGTCCCGTAGGATTGCAGAGATTGGAGGTGTGCGAACTATAAAAATTTGAGGGTGGGCCGCAATCCAAACCCTGGTTTTGGAGAAAGGACACGTGGAGGCTTGAGGAGAATTGTGGGTCGAAAAGTAGTTTTTTTTTCAAACCTTCTTTGGTCACGCACGCAATTGTGTGTTTGCGTGAGGTCATTGCCCAAGGTCACATCCAAGGAGGGGGAAAGAACAAGGGACTAACACCAACTCTGAGACTTCATTGAAGCACGAAGGAGAAGGTCACAGGTATCATAAGACCTGCACCAGAAGCCGGAAGGGCCTATGTTTGATTAAGAGGTGAGACTATCAAGGTCTCTAAGTCTTGTTTGACTTAGAGAATCAGAGAACCTTGACCAGAGGGTCAGGCTAAGTCCCGAACATCCCAAATTAGGAATCGTAGAGGGAAAGGATCTGTTCCTGTAAGGAGGACAATTTTGTTTTTATTTTCGCTCCATCGTGGGTGTGTTACAATTAGAGATACAAAAAATCATAATTTAGTTCTTATATGAGAATTAGAGATATGGAGGATGATCAAGGTTCCTACATCCATGAAGAAGAGATAAGAGGTCTACATGTCAGATGGGGAATACTGAAACAAAATATAATGGAAGAAGATATGGCTAGGAGACTATAACTATGAGAATCCTGCAAAGAGAAGTGCAGAGCTATAGAGAAGATAATGAAAGGATCATGAAAAATCAAGGGGAGATACTAAAAATATTGAATATGCTACAGAATCAATTCAAAAAATATTTGGGCACAAAGTAGGAATTTAGTGCAAGGCAAGTGGAAGTATCTATATCTCATGATAGGAAGGATGATAATGGAGGATCTAGACAGTCAAGGAGTGCTTGAAGGAATCAACATCATCATTCCCCATGGCACTCAACCAGAAGAGCATATGAATTTTCAAGGTCGGCAAGCATCCCAAGTATATCTCTTTCCAGGCATCAAAGAAGGAGACACGGGTCAAGCAGCTTGCAAGGGGAACTTAGGAAGATCAAGCCACCATCTTTTGATGGAGACAACATGAAAGGAGAATATGTAGAAGCATGGTTGGCAGGAATGAGGAAATATCTCCAGTTACATGATTACTCATCGAATGAAAAATCCATAATTTCATTCTACCACCTTCAAGGAAAGGAATCTATGTGGTGGGATTGACTGAAGCAATTTAAGCACCTTGATGAGAAAATAATTTCTTGGAAGTAGTTCAAGAAATATTTTCAGTGAAAGTACTTGTCATAGCAATCTTACAACAAGAATATGCAAGAGTTCTTTGAACTCAAACTTAGGAACATGACTATGGATGAATACAAGAAAACTCTTTTGGAACTTCTTAGGTATGTGAGCTTCATCAGAGATGAGAAGGTAAAAATTCAGAGGTTCCTAAGTGGACTACCATCCTTCTACAAGGATAAAATTCAGTTTGATGAGCCCAAGAATTTAGAAGAAACCATAATAAAGGCCAAGTATTTGTATGAGAAGAAAAGAGGAAGGACAACTTTCCAAAGGGTCTAGGGTGACAAGAAGAATATAGATCAAAAGAAGAAAAGATTCAATCCAACTTTCATAAGGAAGACTATAAAATGAATACTATGCATAACATCAAGCAAGAGGAGATAGTAGAGGACGTGGGAAAAGTATGCCAAGGATTTGTGAATACTTGGACAATAGAAAAGTAAACTATCAATCCCACATGATTGAAGTGGAAGGTAAGATAAATCATCATCCCATAGCTATTTTAATTGATTATGTAGCTAGTCATAGCTATATAGATCCCAAGCTAGTTGAAATATTTAAATTGAAGAAATGTAAGCAAGAAAATTCTTGGTTAGTTCATCTAGCTACTGGAACCAAGAGAAGAATTAATGAGCTTGTTAAATAATTACCTATAAAAATGAATGGAACTAACACTAAGGAAGATTTGAAAGTCATACTGCTTGGGTCTTATGACTGCTTGATTGGTATGGATTGGCTAGAAATGCATTGTGTTATTTTAGATTTTTATAACAAGGTTTTCACGTGTCTTGATGAGGAAGGGAATCCAAAGATAGTGCAAGGTATTCCAAGGCCTATATATGTCTGATAGATTCTAACATTGGAGATGAAAAGAATTTTTATAAAAGGGTTCCAGATATATGCAACCCATATGGAAGAGACAATGAAGGATAACGATCCAATTCTTGAAGGTTATCCAGTCTTGAGGGACTTTGAAGATATGTTTGAGGAGTTTCTAGGATTTCCACTAAAGAGGGATATAGATTTATCTATTGACTTAATTCCTCAATCTTACCCAATATATAATACTCCCTACAAAATGAGCACACCAGAGATAAAACAACTGCAAATGTAGCTAGAAGAGTTGTTAAATAAAAGGTACATAATCCCAAGTGTTTCTCGTTGGGGTGCCCCAGTTCATTTTGTCAAGAAAAAATATGGAGCATTGAGGTTATGTATTGACTTTAGACAACTAAACAAGGTTACCGTCAAGAAAAATATCATTTTCCAAGGATTGATGATCTCTTTGATTAGATGAAAGGATAAAATATATTCTCCAAGATTTACTTGAACTTAGGATATCATCAAGTGAGAATAAAAGAAGAGGATACTAGAAAAATAGCCTTTCAGACAAGGTATGGAGACTATGAATTTGTGGTGGTGCCTTTTGGGTTGACAAATGCACTGGCTACATTTATGTGTCTGATGAATGGGGTGTTCATATATTTCTTCAAAAAGTTTGTCATTGTATTATTGGATGATATTCTTATATATTCCAAGATAGAGAAGGAACATGAGAGGCATTTTAGGATGGTTCTACAAGTGTTGAGAGAAAACCAATTGTATGCTAAAATGAGTAAATGCACTTTTTATAAAAAGCAGATACATTATTTGGGTCACATTGTTTTAGAACATGGCATAGCAGTGGATCCTGAAAAGATTAAAGCAATCAAAAGTTGGTCAACGCCAACAAACATTTCATAGGTTATACCATTTATGGGTCTAGCTTACTACAAGAGATTCAATGCGGGATTCTCCAAGATTACAGGATGCTAAGTGTGAAGACAATTTTCATTGCTTAAAGGATTTTCTAACCAGTGCATCTATTTTGAAAGTTGTTGATCTAGATGAGGATTGTGTTGTCTGCACATATGCATGCAAGGAAGGGGTTGATGGAGTCCTTATGAAAAATGGAAATGTAATTTGTTATGAGTCTAGAAAATTGAAGGATCATGAAACAAATTATGCTACACATGTCTTAGATTTTTCATCCATAGTACATTCCTTAAGAATGTGGAGGCATTACATCATGGGTAAAAAATTTGAATTAAGGACAAACCATAGTGGTCTGAAATATTTGTTTGAACAACCAACACTAAATGCTAGAAAAACTAGATGGTTGGAATTTCTTAGTGAATATAAATCTCATATCAAGCACATGAAAGGAAAAGATAACAAGGTGGTTGATGCACTCAATAGAAGGGTGCATAAAATGCATGCTACATCCATTAGTATGTACAAGAAATATTTAAAAGAAATAATTCTAAATGTTGTAACAACATATCAACATTTGTGCAAGTTAGAGAAAGCTTACAAAAATATGATATACAACAAAAAATTAAAGATTACACATTGGAAGATATGGAATCCTCTTATTTTGGAATAGAGTTTATGTTCCCAATTCTCAGGAATTGAGAAATTTATTTCTAAAGGAGATGCATAATGTGCCATATGTTGGACATCCAAGATATCAGAAAATTATTACAACTGTAAGAGGCAAATAATTTTGGCCTTGTATGAAGAAAGATGTCATTGATTATTTGGTCAAATGCATAGAGTTTTAGAAGGTAAAGGTTGAGCATAGACATCCAGTGGGATTGTTGCAGCCATTTCCCATTCCTAAATGGAAATGGGAAATTTTTACTATAGATTTCATTACCAAATTTCCTAGGGAAGCAAGGCAACATGATTCCATCATGGTAGTGGTGGAAAAAATTACAAAGGCTACACATTTCATTCGTATGAAAATAACTCATAAGGCAGTCCATATTGCAGAAATTATATGAGATAAATTTCTAGGCTACATGGTGTGCCTAAGGCAATAATGTTGGACTAAGATCCCAAGTTCACTTCTAATTTTTGGAAAGGGTTGTTTAAAGGATTTGGGACCAATTTGAATTTCAATATAGCATATCACCCAAATTTGAATGGGTAGATAGAAAGGATTAATCATATAATTGAGGATACATTGAGAATGTATGTAATGGACAAGCCTTCTAGGTGGGAGGACTATATCATTTAGTTGAGTTTTCTTACAATAATGGGTATCAAGAATCATTGAAGATAATCCCATTCGAATCTTTCTATGGTATACAATGCAACAGACTAGTAAGTTGGGATAACTCAACAGACAAAGTTTTGATTGGGCCTGAATTGTTAAAAGAAATGGAATAAGAGATGGTAAAGATTGGGTAGAATTTGAAAGTTGCACAAGATTGGTAGAAGAGTTATGTTGATTAAATAAGAACACAAATAATTCAAAGTGGGAGAGCATGTGTTTTTAAAAGTTAAATCCATGAGAAGCTTGTTGAAATTGGGAAGTTGTCCAAAGTTGGCAACGAGATATTGTGGACCTTTTGAGGTCTTAGAAAAGATAGGGCCAATTTCATACATGATATCATTACTTGCATCCTTGAGAATTAATAACATGTTCCATGTGTCCTTATTAAAAAATTATGTACCTAATCCTAATCATGTGATTGATTGGAATGTGATCCAGGTGGAACACGAAGGGGATTTTTGGGTGGAACTAGTGCCCATCTTGGACCGAAAGGTCAAAGTGTTCAAGAACAAATCTATAGGTTTGGTAAATTTTCAATGTACTTTTTACAGTATTGAATATGCTACATGGGAGCATGAGGAAGCCATGCGGGAAGCATACCCTCAATTTTTTGTAAATTTTGAAGAAAATTGAATGTTTGTTTGTACATAAGCAAGTGAAGACTCCACTTTGGAAGTTAGAGCTCCCAGAGCCACAACTCTGATATTCATGTCCAACCAATGTGGGGGTTGAGAGGAAAAGGAAGTTGCTGGTTGGAATTGTTGCATGAGTCATTAAGTTGTGGAATTATCAAGTATTCTGATGTAATGTTTTTATATATGTCATTGTGTAAATAGTATGGTTATGTGAACTAAAGACATTGCAGTTTGTAAGGGGAGGGGAATGCAACATCCCCATTTTAAAACCCCAAATTAGTGATGTATTTTGTAGATGTAATGTATGTACAAGATCCAAAGTGATGTAATATGTACATGATGTAAATTCAATGTAATGAATAAAATGTATCGCCAGCTATAGATGGACATGAACGAAGATCTGGGGGATAAATATCCATAAGAGAGGGAAGGGGTCCAAGGGGGAGAGTTTCCCTTGTCTATTAAACCAAAACCCATTTCATATTTCTTTCAAAATTATCCTTGCCACGAACCTTCCATTAGTTTTTTAGTGTTCTAGAGCCCAATCATTGAAATCGTGTAAGAGGTTGGGTGTAAGATGTTGGACAACTGAGAGGGGGGGGGGTGAATCAGTTGTTACTGAGCTTAAACAATTATGCTTCCTTTTAAAAACTCTTTGCAAAAACACTGAATGATGATCACAATAATGCAGAGAAATAAACACAGGCACATTCAGCATCAGTCACATATATGAGAAACACAGAGACAGATATTTTCCGAGGAAACCCATGCAGGGTAAAAACCTCTTTTTATTTTATATGATAAGAACTGGTTACATTCTTTACAGTATCATACATATGAGCACCAACTCATAATGAGGCTACAACCTCAACTTTGCAAGCTGCAACTTGCTGAGAGCACCAACTAGAAGGAAGCACCAACTCCCTGGTTTCTCTAGCACCAATTAGAAGGAAGCACCAACTCCCTGTGTTCAAGAACCCACTTGAACCTCTGAGGACAACAGTCCTCCCTAGCACCTCCCAACCACCCTGAAATATAAATCTTTGCTTTTGAAACTTATTACAGTGATATAATGATTAACAATGGCTTACCTGACTTATCACTTTTTTGCTGCATCTCGTTGCTCTTTCTGCCACACTGCCTTTCTGCACATATCACTTGCATTGTCTGGTCTTCTGCTTTTTATGCTCAGTGCGCCATCTCCATTCTCTGCACAGTTTCTCTTCTGTGTTATTCAGCTGCTGCACTCTAATCCTTCTTCACACCTGAATCACCTTTACAAGCAACAATCACGACGACCTCCAACAGCAACAACAACAACAACCAAATCTCTTCTCTGTACAATGTATTTATAGATTCTGTGCACTTTGTGCATGCAATGTTCTCCATTCCTCTGCATGCTTCAACCGTGCCAATATTCTCCACCTCTCGAGTGCTCTATGACATCAACATGTTAGCTCTTCAGCTTCTCTGGCTGAAACCATCAGTGGTTTCTGGCAGTTTCACTGTTGCATGCAACAGTAGCCTTGCGATCAATACTTGATCCAACGGTTCAGATCAAATCGTGATTTCATATATCGCGAATTCGGCGTTCTCGACGTTCATAGTTTTAGTCACTTACAAATCCCGTGACCAAGGGCTGTGACCACAGCCTTATGTCTCTCTATCGGGGTTTCGGCGTTTTCAGTGTCGAGATGCACATGTACTCGGAACCCCCGATTCTCCGATCCCCGATGTGCTCCTTTCCCGAGCCTTAGCCCCTTCCAGCTACAAAATGGTCCATGTGACCTGCGATCACGTGACCACCACCATACCTCTCGAAAATGTGCGCTAGCCCTCCTGGCTAGAACATGATCCATATGACCTGTCTCCGTGTGACCTTGGTCATATCACTCCATCGGAGTTTCGGCACTTATGATGAAATAATGTTTATGTCCATGGAATTCATGATTTCCCGATTCGCGATGCGTTTCAGCCCTCCTGGCTGACCCTGGTTCACGTGACCATTACCCGTGACCGCATCCTTATCTCTAACAGTTGGCCTCCACTACACCACCGTCCTCCTTCATTGTTGTGCTGACATCTGGCCCCTACTCATCGGGGTTTCGCGGATCGCGATTCTGAATTGCACAAAACTCTTGTCAACGGGATCCCCGATTTCCCAATGAACAAAATGTCGATGGTGCCTTGATATTCAACACCTGTCCCTCATATGGACGGTCCCGATCCCTCCAGGATTTCTAGACTTTCGATGTCAAGTAACTTTGTCATTTCAAAGTCCCGATCGTCGATGCCTCTGCTGATGTCACACGTGGTTTGACATGTGTTAGATCCTTCCACGTGTCACTCTGATTCGTGACTTACATGTGCCTGAAGTGTTGAATCTGCCTAATACCTTTCATTCCCTAGTTGTGCCACGTGTCCCTAGATGACGTGGTCTGCTGTCGTGAGTTGAATCAATGGTCTGGATCACATGTTTCTTTAACGGCTATGATCAAATCGTGAAATCGCATATCGCGATTTCAGAGTTTTCGATGTCAAGTGAATTGGACATTATAAAATCCCGATCCCCAATTCTTTGATGAAGAAAATCAACGGTCCATATCTCATGTTTTCTTTAACGGCTGAGATCAAATCGCGAAATTGCATATCGCAATTTTGGAGTTTTCGTTGTAATTGTGCACGAGACTCGTGAAACTACAATTACCGATTCTCCGATGAAGCCTCTCCTCTTGTTCATGGGAACTTATCCTCCGTGCAACTTCCGCATATCCGACGGTTGTCGGCAACTCTGCACCAAATCTAACGGCTCTCGCTACGTGCACTCATTGCTTTCGATCATCCACCTCTCTGAACTTGTCTTCTGTTTTCCTGTCATATTTAATGTTATACTTGCCATCAATGACAAGCTTACGCTGCCTGTGCAACATGCCAACAATCTTTTGTACATTCTTCCTGTTAAAAAATTTCCAACAATCTCCCCCTTTGGCATTGATGGCAACTACTGCACCCCCGAATTCTTTTCTCCCCCTTTGACATCAATGTCAAAGAAGAGACATGCTCCCCCTGAGCTATTGCAGTAAATGTAGGAGGCATTAGATAATTTAAACAATACAAATCTCCCCCTAACAATATGGAATCTGTTAGGTGTGAAACGAAATGACACCCAGCTTCTGTCTAAGATATTCAAACGGTGTCTTGGCTAGGGGCTTAGTAAAGATGTCTGCAATTTTTTTGCGGTGGGAATGTAATGGACCTGAACAATCTGATTGGTGACCTGCTCTCTCAGAAAATGATATTTGATGGGGATATGCTTGGTCTTGGAGTGAAATACAGGATTTTTAGACACACTGATAGCACTAGTGTTATGACAATAAATAGGGATCGGTGCAGTGTATTTTACCTCTAAGTCTGCGAGTGTCTGAATCATCCATAATACCTTTATGCAGCAGGTAGCGGCAGCAATGTACTCTGCCTCTGTGGTTGATAAAGAAATGGAACCTTGCTTTTTACTGAGCCAGGTTACTAAGGAGTTACCCAAGAAAATGCTCCTCCACTTGTTCTTTTTCTCTCATCAACACAATTTGCCCAATATGCATCTGAATAAGAAGTCAACTGAAGAATTTGATTTCTGGGATACCACAGACCGTAAGTCATTGTTTCTTTTAAGTACCTGAATATTCTTTTGACAGCTTGTCAATGACTCTATTTAGGTGCAGCCTGATATCTTCCTACCATTCCGACAGCATGCATTATGTCTGGGAGAGATGTTGTGATGTACAACAGGCTTCCTATCATTGATCGATATGATCTCTGATCAGCATCAGGTGAATCATCATCCTTGCTTAATTTACATCCAGTTACCATAGGTGTACCCACAGGTTTAGAATCTTCCATTTGAAACCTCTTCAACATTTCTCTTAAATATTTTCCTTGAGAAATGAAGATCCCATCGGGCCTCTGA
>ML796842.1:319589-353503 GCA_009831015.1 Picea engelmannii
TGATGGGTGGAGTGTCCACTCGAAAAGTTGGACATTTCAAAATCTATGGACACAATGCTTATCTAGAAATTCAATTTACATTACATTTAAATATTTTTAATCAAAGTTATTTAAAAAATAATTATTTAAATAATTTAATGTTATTATTAATTAACTAAAATATATGATAATGATGATGATTAAATTTTTGAGACCAGAATTAGTCTATCATATTTTATGAAAGGTAAGAGATTACTTAGATTTCTTTAGAATTCTATTTCTATGCTCGAAAAGCAATAAGAGAAGCATTCCAAGATCATTATTGTGCCAAATATTTTTAAATTGTGATTTAATTTTAGTATACTTAGGGCACTCTAAGAGAAAGTGTTTTTCATCTTCAACCCTCTTTATGTCACAAAGATGACATATTATTTTGTCGCATAGTGTTTTGGGAATTGTCCAACATCGAGTCTCATTATGTAGCTCAAGAGGGTTTGTTCTTATTTTAGCAATGTGGTTTTTCTTCTTTGCACTAGGTAAAACTAAGAGAAACTTTTGATTGTTTGGATTAGGGTTGACCACCTCCTTGTAGTATTTTAATTTCCTTTTGTTTTATAATTCTTTATCACACTGCATATTCTCTTTAAATTTAGATGTAATAATATTTTTAATATCATAGGTATTCTTGAGAAAGACTTCTTCATGTATTCCCTAGTGATTTAGCCAAGACTTCTCATCTTTATGACATCCCCACTTGAGCCACTAGCGGTTTTGGATGGAGTTTGAAGCAATTTTGGGGTGCCTCTTGTAGTCCATGGTCCTTATCTTATTATTGTACAATAAGTACCTAATCATAGGCATGCTCTCAATGGGGGGAGGCTCGCTTCTATGAGGAGGATAGGATAGGGTGCATTTCCTTTAATCTTGAGGTTATCAGTTATAAAATTATTTTGGATATGTTCTATATTTCTCCAAGTTTCTCTAGAGATATTGGATCCCCAAACTTCCCATCCATATAAGATAATAGGATTGACGAGAATCCAAAGAGGATTTTTTTCTTATCCCGTAGACAAGGTCTGCTAATTTGATTTTGTTTTCAAGCCCATAATAATATTTCCACCCTCCATTTACCCTTTTCTCAACACTATAGTTCCAATTGAGCTTGTGATGAATATTAATTTCGAGATATTTGTATGAAGCTGGAACTTCCTCCAAGCTATTGTTTTCATGAATGAAAGTATCGTAGGTGATATTTTTGGATTTAATTATTATATCCTTTGTTTTGTCATTGTTCATAGTCATACTCGTACTAGAGCATAAGTCCTTGAGGATTCTTAGTTTCTTACCAAGGTCATAGGGACTCCTCACCATAAGAAAATATCATTATCATAAAGAATAAGGATGATGAATATACCAACAAGAGTTGGGCCAACACAACCCACATCTTCCAAACAATCTTCTAGCTTGTTAATGTATATGCCAAAAAGGGTAGGGGACACGGGACAACCTTTCTTGAATCCTATATTATAGTTAAATTCCTCCAACTAGCCCTCATTGTTCCTAAACTTGGAAATAATGTTCTCATATAACCTTATGGGAACCGCCCTCAAATCAAAAGGAATTTTTAGCTCTTCTAGCCTATTCCAAAAGTTAGTCCTAGGTATCATGTCAAAAGATTTTCTAAAATCAATGAAACAACAAAGGATATTGATTTTATTACTATGACGCTCCTCCACAATGATCCTAAGAATAACAAGGTGTTCTACAGTTGAATGATAGCCTCTAAACTCGGCCTAGCCTTTATCTCCTTTTTCATGGCTTTCTAACCACATGTTGATCTTCTCTTCCAAAATACTTCCATACAACTTGTCTAAAATGAGGTTAATCATAATGGATAAAATTAAACTATAAGTCATCAAAATGCATACAAATATTTAATTAATGATATATTTATTAAAAAAAATACTACATATACTTAAATTTGGAGTGTACATATTTAATAAATAATTTGGAGTATAAATATTTAATAAATACTTATTGAGAATGTAGGTTCTGTGATAGATTTGGGTCCATAGATGGTGCCCAACAAAGATTTGTAGTAGTTTGGTATGCTAACATATTCAATCTTCCAAAGGAAGGAGGTATCATCCAAGGCATGCTTGATACTTTCCAATTAAGTGATGTGTTGAGTATTGAATATTTAGTGGGGATTCAAAATCCATTAGTTATCTTTTAATCAAAATCACCTAAGTTACTAGAACTTAAAGCATGCACAATAAATACAAAAATTTATACATCATCAAGATACATCATAAAAATATACATGTGAACATAATGGTCTTCCATTGTATTAGAAGAATAATCATTACATATCATAGCATTAACAGATTATGCATCAACCATGTGCGAGACTAGCATTAGAACATAAGTCTCTTGTAACTATCTCAACATAACAGACTTTACATAACAACCTTCTCATATATATAAGTGATTGAGGTAGTTACAGAAGATTCCCAAATATACTAGATAAATCACCAACTATAACCCACTCATACAAAAGGTTGTATGCCTTTAGGAAAATAAATATAGGGTTGGAGATACTAGGCACAAAAGGTTTATGAAACTCAATGTAGAGGGTCTATGAGACAACTCCTTGGACTCTGTGTACTTAAGCTTCTGTGATTCTACATACTCAGGATTGAGCGGCTTCATGCCTTCTATATATTTATATCCTTCTAGCCTCTCTATGTCGATACTTAGACAAAACTAGACCACAACAACTCGTAGACCACATCTTCCAAATCATCACTAAGTTGGGTTCCACATCTCACTCCTAAAAAATAGTCTCTAATATAGGGATTTCTCTAATGGTAGTATCCTTGAACCTACTAAAGTCATCAAAAATATGATTCCAAGTGATTATGGAATTCTAGATATTCTATGTGCACTTTGTTGTAGATGTCTTTGTCATGTATTTCTCTATGGGTACAACCTCGATTAATGCCTCTAGCTTAACATATACTCTTAGTTTCATTTTATTTGTCAATGTGAACTATGACTGGACTTTCCCTGCTAGGTCCATCATACAATTCCTTAACTTATTTATTTCATCTTCCAAAGAATCTTATTTTTGTGAAATGATCTATGCTTATTCCATCTTGACATTAGTCTCTAGCCCGATGGCCTTGACATAAACCTTCTCAAGCTCTTTTATCTCCGTAATCTTCTATTGAATCCTTTACTTGAGTTCTATCAAGATGTCCACGTTCCTTTGATTTTTTCCCCATAATCCTTGGAATTTGAGGTGCAATACTCCAATTTATCTATTTGTGATTAGGATTCAATGACTACATGATGAATAATTAACATCTTCCTTTTCTTGCATGCATTAGACTCTGTGACTACTAATATTGCCTCTTCCCACTTTTTCTCCTCTTTTTTTCTTTCCACTACATTCACTACCAATTCCCACAACCCCATTTTGTTTTCCATGATTTGGCACAAGGTTGTTGTTAGATTCATGATTATATTACTTCCATATCATTTCCAATCTACAACACTTCCATATCATTTTCAATCTCCTCCAATGGGTCCTTGGAGCACAAGTTCAGGATCTACAAATATTTTATGAACATATCTTTATTTTGAACTTGCCCACCACCTCGATCATCAATTATGTGATGGGCTTGGAAAGGGAGGAAAGTCCCATATTCTACAAGTCTATAACATGTTTCATCCAAACCATGTCTCCCTCATGGACTTCTTCCATGGTGGTGACTTACTAATGAGATGTTAAGTACATCTACTGGGAAAATCAAGTTTCTCACCT
Source organism: Picea engelmannii (assembly GCA_009831015.1). Taxonomy (NCBI): domain Eukaryota; kingdom Viridiplantae; phylum Streptophyta; class Pinopsida; order Pinales; family Pinaceae; genus Picea; species Picea engelmannii. The sequence goes on from ML796842.1 coordinate 323,398, forward strand.
CTTGGATTGGGGTCTTCTACCCCCTTGGCTCATTCGTTTTAGTTCCCCAACCTACAATAACCATGCATGTTGTTGGTCCTACATGTGTTGGTATTTTTCTCACAGTGAATCTAATAATATTAAATATTATATGCCAACTTCATTGATCTCCTACACCCACCAACTAAACCTTGCTCAATCATTGAATTATTTTCCAATATCTTTGTATGCTCCAACTTGTAGTCCTTGACACCTGGTTCATCTAATAGTTTCCTTCTTGTAAATTTATGCAACTCTAAATTTTGTGCCTACTCTGAAAATTTTATATCTACCCAATCTCGTGCATTAAAATAATATGCATTCTTACCAAAACCCAAACCAAAAGGTCATTCTTTAAATACTTTTATTGGGATTGGTTCCACTTGAAGAATTCACCATACTAACTTTTGATCTCTATCCTATCCTACATATTCAACCTAAATCCCTGAAAATCCTACCTAGATCTAGTCATAAATGTGAGACAAGACATTCCTTTTACAACAACGTTTTGGAGAATAAATGTGACAATACTAGCTTGGGTGCATCCAGTGCAGTGTTAAATGAAGGTTCTAATGCTACCTACTAAACCCACATATATAATGCAATGACTTGATTCTTCATCATAACCCACCCAAAACCCCCCAAGTGTAGCTTTTCAACGTAGAGACTTCCCTCATGTGGATACCTTACCCTACACCAACACACCCCCTACTATGTGGTCTATTAACTTCACAATTTCCCTAGTTCCCATGATACCCGTTCCATCCCATCCATAGTTTCCGTGTACCTACCAACACCTTGATAATAGTGTTTTGCGTTGGTGGTTCAACTAAGTACTAGACATTGTTAGGTCGTTGGATTGTTAGTTGTCTTGTACTTAGTTTATCATGAATCGAATGTGAGGGTAAGTTGAACATTGATGCTCTATTGTTTATGATAACCAAGTCTATTTAATATATTGTTGTGGAGTTATTTTCTAAGCTTGGAAGAATGTATGAATGAATAATCATTCCGTCCCCTTCAAAACTTTGGTTCATGTGTATCTTCTAAATGATAAATGGAGTTGTGTTATTTCTTTATTTTCCTGTGTGAATATAGAATATTTCATGTTCAATTTATAACAATGATTTTATTTCTAGTTCCAATGATTATTGTTACATTTTGTATGTACCTAATGAATGAATGTTAGTATAACAATATATGTGGAGTTGCATAAGTCCTAGTTTATATCCCTATATCTTTAACACTCTCAGATACATTATGGGTGAGACCTTCTTCCCTTTCGGAATATTGAAAATGCTAGTGCTTGTAGACTACAATAGATCCTTTGTTGGTATTATATGAGAATCTTAGTCTCCATTTAATGCCAAAAGATGGTTCCATTTCTTACACCTTCTTTTCAAAGTGAGATATGTGTAGGATGAGTAGTATAATTTATAACTACATGATCCAAGATTGGTTGGAGAAAAGGTTTGAATATTTTGTAGCACAACAGGTCAAGTTGCACAAATGGGACCCTTGGATGTGTTGTGAGTATGTACTATATGATGACCCTTCTAAACACTAGTATGATGTGTTTTGGTTCAAATTCTATGTAAGTATATACAAGTGGTTGAAGAAATAATGGTTCCATACATAACATGCCTCCTCAAAAAAGTGTGGAGATGAAGGGATCTAGTTTGTGATGTTTCGAGGGTTTCGAAGCTAATTATTTGGGGTTTATGTGTGGACCAAGAGCTTGGATAATGGATGATGATGTCCATATATTTGACTATTCATAGGATTCACTCTCCAAATATTTAATTTTTGTATAGTCACCAATTAACTCATCTCTTTTCTGTAGGATTCAACGTCCTTTGGAGGATGAGTTGGCATCCAAAAGTTTTCAAAACTATGGTTGGTATGACAAAATGCCAACATTTCAGGGTGTTTTATAATAAGGATGGATCTTGTCAGGATCCTGCCAATACTTCACAAGGGGTGATAGGTTTTCTAAAGTGGGATGAAGTTAATTGTGTTGATGGTACCCTTATTCCCTTGGGTTCGTCAGAGTAGGAGCAGGTGGAATTTTACAGATCTAGTGTGGAGGATTGGCCAATGGAATTGTATTTTTATGTTCCTAGGGCTTGTGATTATATAACTAAGTTGGGGGGTGCTAGGTTTTCTAGTTTTATCAAGGAGGAACTTGATCAGATTTTCTACCAAGGAGGAATCCTAACACTATCTATCTTAGGCCCAAAAAAGAGAAAGTGAAAGGTGGTGAGAATTAGAGGCGGTGGAGTCTCACTGGTAGTTGGAGAGGACCTTCACGTGGATCAGATCTTAGATTTTTCAAGGAATAATTTTGTTGGTAGATTCCATGGCAGGAAGGTTGGAATGGAACAGATCAGGAGATGGGTAAATGAGTTTTGGTATCCTACCCTAGGATATGGTCCTACCTTTCATATTTTTCCAAGGGGTTGGATAGGGTTTATTTTCCGCTCTGTGGTGGATGTTAATGTAGTTTTAAAGGGGTCCTAGTTCTTGGACAGATACTTACTATCCTTGAATCCTTTGACTCCATTTTTTAATCCTAAGGATAAATTCATTGGAAGCACTACAATTTGGGTGAAACTACCAAAATTTTTGATGGAGTTATAGTCTTAACAGGAAGTTAGAGATATTGGGGACTGTATGGGTAAAATGAATGTAACGCCCTATTTCCCCCAGTTTGTAAAAATAACTATACTAGCCAAGTATTGTGGCAAACTCAGAAATGTGAATGTGCGATGTGAATGGACCTTGTGAGAAAGGTCGATGAATGTAAATAATATTATGAATATATATATTGCAGGACTGTTGAGAGAGGGATGTGCTGAAAAAGAGACCACGATGGCTGAAGAAAGGTGGTGGAAGGCACCTAGAATGGTGGAGTTAACTTCCATCGAAACTAATACCGTATTTGGATTTCACTAGCCCAGAGAACCAAGAGCGGCTCGCTAGCCCCAAATTAAATGACTCACCAGGTTGGTAGGTAAATGGATCCTCATGAGTAATGAGGGATGGGGGTGAACTGTCCATCCGTAGAGTCCTCAGACCTGACCACCACAAGGAGGATCGTGCCACACGCAACCTCGTCAGAAAGAGAAAAAGAGGAAGAGTGTGTGATCAAGGGGCAGACGCGAGGGAAAAGAGGAGAAGGAAAGAAACTCTAGAAAAATACAGAGTGAGTGATAACAAAGAAGAAGGTGAGTAACCTTCATTCTCGATCACTGGCGAACAGAGACTCAGTCTCGCAGCATCGTGGTCTCAGCTCGGGGGTGGATAGTGGTAAATCCATTCGGAATCGCTGAGCCTACGATTGGGTAGAAACGAGCACCCCTCTCAGCAGTTGCAATCACACCTGGTGTTATTTCTGATAAGTGTTTTATATCTTGCATCTTGAAATGTATATTCTGACATTTATGCTCATAGTCTGTGCAATTATGAATGGTTTCAGTATAAGACTGTCTGTGTGGTGTTTTGACCAGAAATGGTGTTTGCATGCTTATAATGGAAAGACTACGTATGGATTATGTTTATAAATAGATATGTATATGTATACCGATCTAATTCAGACTTCAAGTCTGTTCTTGGGAAATCTATACCCTTATCCATCTCAGGTAATACCCTGGATAGATCTCCCCGTAGAGACACCCTTCTTGGAAAGCTTACCAAGAACCTGAAAAAGGATTTGATGGCATAATTCTTAGTAATCCTGCACAAGGAGGAATGGTCCTCTTAAAATCCCGATATTTCGGCATTTCGGCACCCGAGGTACACAAGTGCGAGTCCTCTCATGCTCGCAAGTCCCGAAACCTCAAAATTGCGAAATCCCGAAATGACAACGTGTGGATAAGTATCGATTGACGGACGAGATCCTGTCAGAAGATCTGAGGTCAGTCATGACCATTAGATTGGAGGAAGAAACGAGGGCGTTAATGCCTCAACCCCTTTCCTTTTATCTTCGTAAATAGTGAAGAAATCGGGACCGTAGATCCCCAGGGTTCATGGGATTTTCTGGACCGTCCATTTATAGGACACGTGGCTGGCGGTAAGAGTTTTGGAATTTTGGTACCCGGGAAGACAAAGGGGAAGAACCCTGATCATCGCGAGTCATGAAACCCCGATAACCGAAACCCTGAAATAGTTTAAGGAGTGGATGAGATAGGATAGTTCGACATTTTAGTACCTGATATACCTAAGTGTGAGTCCTTTTATACTCGGAAGTCCCGAATCTCTGGTCCGCTAAATTCCGATGGGAGAAACCCTGAAATAGATGCATAGGTTTAGGAGTCGGTATTTCGAAGTTTTGGATCCCAGAAGGTCTAGGCGCGAGATCTCCTGTCTGCATACATCGTGAAACTCTGATTCACAAAATCCCAAAATTATAATAGGACGAAGTAGCTATGAGTTTTCGGTGTTTCGGCCCTCGGGAAAACCTAGGAGTGAGACTTCTTATCATTACCCATTGCGAAATCCTGAAGTATGAGATTCAGAAAAGGTCTAGCATGGGTAAGCCTTGGTGTTTCGTTGTTTTGGCAGCCGGGAAACCCAGGGGTCAGTCTTCTTGTACACGTCAGTCCTGAAATCTCGATGGGTGAAGTCCCAAAAGAACAATACGTGGATAGGTTACGAGACTTCGGCACTTCGGAAACTGGAATGCTTAAGGGCATATTCCCTTATACTCGCATCTCTCGAACTCTCGACTTGCGAAGTCCCGAAATGGCTTAACACAAACGTTATTTGGTGTGTCAGTGTTTCGACACTCGAGATACCTGACAGTAAGTTTGCTTATGCTCACCAGTCCCGAAAACCCAATCTGTGAATTCTCAGAATGGACTGAGCGACACATATATACAACTATATGTATGTTAAGGTTTCAGAGTTTCAGCTCCCGGGAAACCTAAGTGCGAGACCTCCTATCATCGCATATCCCGAATTCCCGATGGCGGAAATCCCAAAACAGGGAAGTATGTTTAGAGTTAGTAATTCATAGTTTGGCTCCCGAAAGACCCCAATGTGAGACCTCCTCTCATCACATCCCCTGAACTCCCGACTTGCGAAATCCCGAAGAAATAGAACATAGAGAAGCGTGATAATTCGTTGTTTCGGCACCCGGGACATCTAGAGGCAATTGTCTTGTCCTCGCATATCACGAAATCCCGACTTGCAAAACCTCGAAGTATGAAACCCCGAAAATGAGTATAGAGCGACTAGAATTTAATGTTTCGGTGTTTCGGCACCTGGGAAATCTAGAGGCAAGTGCCTTGTCCTCGCATATCGCAAAATCTCGATAGGTGAAGTCCCGAAATGGATTCGCACACATGGTTTCGGTGTTTCGTCTTTTCGGTGCCCAGGACTCCCAAAGGTCAGTTTTCCTCGTATTTGCTAGCCACAAAATTTCGATGGATGAAACCTCGAAATGAACAAGGGAATACCTATATCGCGATTTCCCGTATCGCGAAAGTCGATGAGTACCCTCCAATAAGGCTTGTGGCCATAACCGCCGATTAGATGAGTGCAGATAAGGGATGGCAGGATCTATATCAAGTCCCGTAGGGACTCGAGGAAATTCTATTCATTAGGGAAAAGAAGAAAAGGCCACAAAATTTTAGATTTCGTAGTGGGTGTGTTACAATGATTTTGTGGATGATGTATTTTTGACAAGTGTGAATCATTATGTAGTTATGGTTATGGTGGAGATTGATATTAGTAAATGTCTCTTAAAATCTATGGATTTGGTCTATGAGGGGAAGAGACATGCCCATATATTAGACTATATGAATATTCCCTTCCATTGTGCCCAGTTTCATGAACTTGGTCATTGTTTAAATATTGTGATAAGTAGTTGGTTAAGAAATTTTGGAGGAATAAGGATGAGACTGCAATGAAATTAGGGTGATAATTTCCTTCTATATAGAATCCCACTTCTATGCCAGGGAATCCTATAGTTTAGTTTGGAATCAGTCCTGATTAGAAGATGTGTATGGGTCAAGTGGAAGACCCTGCATTAGATCTAGGAAATATTTTCATATGGGACCTCTCAATTCCTCTTATTGAATACTCGAGGTCATTCTTTTTCCAACCTCCAAGTAGTGGGGAGGTGTTGTCAGAAGTTTTTGCATACACCCCATCCAAAATCGGTCATATTAATTTAAAGGTTGCTAAACATGGATAGGAGATGGATCTTCACTTTGGTAAGTTAAATTCTACTTTTTCCTTCTTACCTAATTTTGAACTCAGGGAAGGTATAGGGGATAATTTTTGGGTTCTTGGTGGCCTGTTGAGATATAATTAAAATAATAATGAGAATACCAAAAATTCCTTGGTACGTCTTGAGTCATAAACACAACTTATTTCCTCTATCCTCCCACTAGAATCTATGAATATTTCAAAGGATTATGACCCCTCTTTCCTTGTTCATCATACTTCTAGGATGGGGCCTTTGGCCGATACATATTCCTCTCAATTTAAGGGTGGTGGCCATTGTTAGTTTCATCCCTAAAAGGGGTCCTCATCCATATATTCTCCCTAGTTTGGAGGGTTGCGATGCGACTCTCTGAAAGAGGTAGGGCCTACTTTGATGGGAAGTAATTTTTCCCTAAAATGGGCTCAATAAAAATTCCATTAAGGAGATTAAATAAGGACATAAAAAACTCATAACAAGGGCCCTTAGAGTAGGCCATTGTTGTGAGAAATATAACCCAATGGATAGGTTAATATCCCCTTAGCCTTGTTTTATTTATCTAAGACATAATAGAGAAAGTGGACACTAACATCCCTTGCTCTTGTCTATTCACACATGAAAAAGAGAAGAAGGAAAAGGAGATAAGAGTGCACCTTTTTTCGAAAATTTTCCTTGTTGCTCCTTGTTTCACTAGCATTGGATCTAGTCCTAGATTGAACACGAACTCTCTACACTTAGAAATTATTATCTTCCTCTTCTACTACTTACACAAAGTTATAAGAAAGCAAATCTAACGAAATGAAACAAGCAGAAAAATTCATATGTAAACTAAATGAGATAGAAGTATGGGAATGGGCCAAGCTTGTATTCAAGAGAAACAAAGGACAATACCTAAAACCAATTTATGTTGAGAAAGCTTCCTCCAATGCTCCTCCTATCCATACCCTTTTGTGCACTGCTAGAATGATACTGAACTATCTCTAAATGTCATAAGAACAGAGGTTTGATACTATTCATAACTCTCTCCTTTACCCTTGAGTTCCCTCCTTATATAGAAAATGAAGTCTCAACCACCATGGTTTATTTTAGGATAATGGTTGAGGACATGTATCAACTAATTAGGATATTCATCCTAGGATCAAGTAGATAGATAGGACTTGAATCCCTTTGACCCAAACAAACTCCAACCTCCCAGAACCTTCTCTCCAAAAAAGGTTGAATTGGTTGTAACCAAACTAACACTCCCAAAAGTATTATAAAAAAGAATCACTAATGCTCCCCCATAGTTAATTAGGTAGTTTCACCAAGGGACTGACACTCCCTATGTATGGGTAGGGGGCGTCAGTCATAAAAAACGGTCAAAACTCAAGGTAAAAAGTGTTTTTTCGAGCTTCAAATGATGAGTTTTCTTCACCAATTTGTCTAGGGAACATAACCAAAACTTTCTCATGATGATAGAGTGTATTTCAACCTCCATATGATGGGTTTTCTCCCCTAATTTTTCTAGGCAACATGACCAACACTTCCACATGATGATAGAGTTGCGACATTCAATTACGACACTTAGTAGAATATAAGTGTGACACTTATGAATGTGGAAAATCGACACCTACATAACTAATACATAAGTGAAACACTTAGTAGAATGAGATACATAAGTGCACCACTTAGTATTGTGGAAATTTGGTGTGTAGAATATGCCCCCTAAAGTGTGAGGTCAAAAGAGAAATGGATGGTCAAAACACTTTACAAACCAATGTGAGCAAAGGGAGTTGGAATAGGAGAGTTGGATGGAATATACAAACAAACATCAAACAAAATATATATGAATAATCATGAGGTAGGAATACACATGCTTGAACATGATCTCCCTACACTTAGATAGGATGATCTTCCTCTCATTCATATGTAAACTAAATGAGATAGAAGTATGGGAATAGGCCAATATTGTATTCATGAGAAACAAAGGACAATACTTACAATCACTTGATGTTGATAAATCTTCCTCCAATACTCCTCCTATCCAACCCCTTTTGTGCACTACCAGAATGATACTGAACTATCTCTAAATGTCATAAGAACAGAGGTTCAATACTCTTCAAAACTCTCTCCTTTAACCTTGAGTGGCCTCCTTATATAGAAAATGAAGGCTCAACCACCATGGAGTATTTTAGGAGTATGGTTGAGGATATGGTTAAACTAATTAGGATCTTCAACCTAGGATCAAGTAGATATATAGGACTTGAATCCCTTTGACCCAAACAAACTCCAACCTCATGGAACCTTCCCTCCAAAAAAGGTGGAATTGGTTTTAACCAAAATAACGCTCACAAAAGTCTTAGCATGGAGCGTAACTAATGGTCCCCCATAGTTAAGCAAGGAGTTTCACCAAGGTACTGACACTCCCTATGTATGGGCAAGGGGGTGTCAGTCATAAAAAATGGTCAAAAACGCAAGGTAAAAAGTGTTTTTTCAACCTTGAAATGATGATTTTTCTTCACCAATTTGTCTAGGGAACATAACCAACACTTCCTCATGATGATATAGGGCATTTAGGCCTCTATATGATGGGTTTTGTCCCCCAGTTTTTCTAGGGAACAATTTTTCTAGAAGGGATGGGGTTTACAAAATATTGGATATATTTGTGGTTAATAATATGGTGTTGCAAAATGTACCAAAATATAGGTCCTGGATATGCTCGAGCAGGTGCTTTGGACCATTTCCTTATATTTCTTGAGCTTGAACATGATGACCCCATACTGGGTAACCCTTTTAAGTTTATTTTAGGGTTGATATAGGAGGAGGAGTTCATATGAATGGTTAAAGAGAATTGGAAACACTTTGACCCTTCCTTGGATTCTTCTTCTTATGATCGGTTCATTAAGGATTTAAAATATATTAAGGAGAAAGTGGAAACTTAGGCATGGGAGAGATACATATCCAGAGATAAACAACTTTTGGAAGTGGAAAAGGAGGTGGAGGAGATAGTAGTTAGACTTGACTTTGGTTCTTTTGGAGAGGACCCACTAGTTAGGTTAAAACAACTCGAGGCAAAGTAGTAAAAATTACTTTTGGATAAATACATGGATTGACGAATTAAAAGTGGGGATACATGGTTAGAGTTGGGGGATAAAAATACCAAGTTCTTTCACTCCTTTTAAAACCATAGAAGGAACATTATACAATACGGGAATATAGTTATCAAGGTGGCACCAAGGTTAGAGGATTTAAGGACTTGGTAGACCTAGGGGTCAAACATTTTAATGGGATTTATAAAAAGCCAAAGAAGGAAAATTTGGCATAGATTTTAAAACTAATTTCCTATTTCTATAGAATGGTTAATGAGGATATTAATGAGGAACTTTTCAATCATGTGACTAAGGAGAAATTGATTTCAATCTTACAGTCTTTTAAGAAGGACATGAGTCTTGGACCTGATGGGTGGTCGATGGAGTTTTATTATGAGTTCTTTGATATGCTCGATATGGAAATGTTGAGAGTGGTGGAGGAGTTAAGAACACCTAGAATTATGGTGGGAAGACTAAATGGAACTTTTATAGCCTTGATTCCTAAGAAGGATTATCTTCATTCTTTTAATGGGTTTACACCTATCTCTCTTTTTAATTGCCTATATAAGATTATAGAAAAAGTGATTGCAACAATATTGAAACCTATACTTTCCGATTTCATTTCAACTAAAATGTTTGGGTTTATGAAGAGGAGACAAATCCATGAGTTCATTAGTATAGCTCAGGAGGTTTTATACACTATTAATCTCTCTCTCACACCTGCAGTAGTAATTAGAATTGACTTATCAAAGACAATGTTTCTTGGTTGTATCTTAGGTTATTGATTATTCATCTTGGCTTCTCTTTTCCTTTAGTCAAGTGAATTATGTGTTATGTCACTACTTCTTCCTTTGCAATCTTAACCAATGGATCTCCCACCAGTTTCTTGAAGCCTACTAGGGCGCTCAGGTAGGGTTTCCACTTGTCTCCATATATTTTTCTTCCCATGGTAAAAGTGTTGAGCACACACTTATATGGGGGGGGGGTTGAATCAATACAAGACATTTTTTAAATTTTTCAAAAATTCATTAACCATAAGATAAAAGTCACATATGAGAACATGTGAGAACATGGAACACAATATTCACATGGAAACCTTTTTGGGAGAAAATGTGACGACCCCTTCGTTGAGACTTCAAGTGAAGCAGAAGGTGAAAATTTTATTTTTAAAACAAGACGATAATAATGATTACAGCTAAACAACGCATCCCATGGTGAGCACCATGCCCGCAGAACAAGAAACAAACAATTATGACTCCACGCACTGGCACAAGAGAAACCGGGTGAAACATGCATAAAACAACAAGGAGAAATGACTACCCACCCAACACAAACATGACCATGCCTACAAGCTAAGGGACAACATCCCCATTCTGACACAATGGACTTGACGACTAGTTAACTAGAACCTCGATGGCGCGCAACTAAATGCAAGAAGGCGTTCAACCCAAATGCCATCATCATACCTACAACGATCACACCACTCACACGAAAGGAACAGACTCTGGCCATGCTATCATTCGCCTCTATCCAATAGGGCATGCCATGATTCCCCCATTAGGACTCATGACGTCCCCGAGTGATAGGTGCGGCGATACCCTAGCGCTACCTAACCTATCTAGACCAAGGACTCTAGATGAAACTAACTCGCTAGGACTTGAGTTACTGACAAGAGGAACTACCCCACCCCCAAGAAACAGATCGAAAAGACGCAAGATAATCCTCAAATTAAATTGCGTGAAAGATTGGAGGAGACTAAGACCAACCTCCCCTTCCAGCTCAACCTAAGGCGCAAGGTGCATAATCGCCAAGGTGAGGTTAGCCATTATTATTTTTAATTGATAAAACTACAATTCCCTTGACCAATAAGCTTGCGCTAGATAACCCACTATTACGCCAATGGCCAAAATGTTTAACAAACCTATTAATTCAACACTTATCTCCTAAAAGAAAATTTTTAAAACTGTTATATCATTTGGTATTACCAAAAATTAGTATTATTTTTGAGAAAAACTAATTTTATTTTCCTATTAGATCACTTCACCTTAAGGGAGATTATTTAATGTACCTAAATAAATGTGTTGGACAAGGTAGCTAAGTGTGTGTTTAAATATCTATTAAAGATTCTACTTAGAAGAAGGTACAAGTGAAGTCTGTTCACCCTTGAATAAGAAAACCAAAATGTTTCGAAAAATTAAACACTGAAACAATGGAATCATGAATTCCCTGACCAGGAATACGTTAGGTGACTGTCAAGGAGTTACATGGCACACTGTCTACACAGGTGTCATGTCGTTGTCCATAATACCTGACAGGGTTTCCTTAAGTATTTGAATCGTTGTCAGTGGGAGACAGGGTCGTTGTTCGCAACCAAATCTACCCAAAAGCATAGAGTTGTCTGTGGAGGTGTGTAGTCGCTATCGGATCAAAAAATCAGTCCACTAACATTCCAAGAAACCCAACCTAGTTATGGCTACACTGTCCGAAATTAGCCACAACAGACGGTTTTGGAATTAAGGTGGGTTAACAATGTTTGTCCAACCATGTAGTACAAGCATCGCAGCCAAAACAAAATTGCAGCCCAGGTAGTGTAAAACACAATCAAGATTAGGATAGAAATGCAGTCCATCCTAGGGTAACCACACAATCATGGCCAAGGTAAAACACAATCATTTAATTGCGTAAAATTGCAGTCCTTCAAGTAAAAATGCCGAGGTATCCCTGATAACCTTCGTTGGGAAATGAGCAATATCAATTTGTCAGGTGTCTCACAAGAAACACAGGTATCGTTTTAGTAATGCTGGTCCCTCTGAAATTGGAAATGATTAACCTCTATCTTAACTCGTTCTCTGAAAAAATTTAATTAGCTTCTGAAATATCCCAAACTCAATTGAATGATAAAAATGCTTCTAAATAATAAATCCTTCCTAACAAGTTAAAATGTTTCCGAGTAGTGAAATCATGGGTACGGTGATAATGTAGAGTGTAAATATAAGTTATACACGGAATGAGATAAATGCTCGGCAAAATAGGATTTCATTGTCTTAATAAATGTATAATTAATTTCCTAACAATTCTGGAATATGATATCACCGTGTAAAGTTACTGGAATATAGAATCATTGTATAACATTATAGGCATATAAAATCATTGTATAACATTATTGGCATATGATATCGCTATAATATAATTAATTTCCATAACCTTACTAGAATATGATATCGATAACTCTGTCAATGTAGTCTAGTATATAAAATCCGTTGTTAGTAAAGAATTTACAGTCACAGAGTACGCATAAAATTGCTACCATTAGACATTGAACTCGCAGTGTGAACAGCTTTATAAAACACTCATGTATAAGAATCGTTGACCACAATGAAAATCACAGTCACCATGTAGATTGCAGTCAATATGTAAATCACAGTAACCAAATGTAAATCGAAGTCAGATGTAAAGGGATTCACGGAAAAAAGGGGATGAAATCACAGAGACATATATCCAGTAATGAAAAAGAATTCAACATATAAAAACGCAGAGAAAATATCCAGCAATGAAACACAGTCAAGAATGTAAACACGCAAAGATTGGGCCTTCAACTCAGAGGTTATCAATCAAGGAAAAACATGGATAATCCTTCACAGAGACGCAAGGGTTTTCAGATTTTAGGCAATAAGACGAAGAGGTACTCAATCGCCAGAAGGCGCAATGACCACCAATCAACCAAGAACAATCACAGGGGCATACGAATGGGCAGAAGCATCCTTCGCTCATCATCCATGCACAAAAAGTAGGGCATTAGGATCTATAGGTCTATTAACACCGAAGTGACGAACGTCGATTCGGCTCCTAGTCGACTGCTTAGGTAGGGACTAATGAGCTAGGGACGAAGGAGAAATACGATGTGCAAACTCATCACAAATCAATAAAACCATAGCATGGTCACCACATGCAGGGAATTGAAAGCCAAGGGAGTCAATCAACAACGAGCTTAAGGCTATGGGGGAAATTCAGTTATCAACTAAAATGCTAACTCAATCATTTTATTTACCCAATTAAAATACAAAACTAAAAGTGTAAAGTATACTAATAATATACCATGCAGAAATAAAGGAAGCGTATTGTAGCCCAAGTCGCCCGCTCTGAGGTTTTGTCCCGCGCGCTCCATGTAGCTCCTTCTTGCCGACCGATGAGACTTCACCGATACCTTCCAGCCAACACTAGGTGTACTCTTCTTCCCCCTTATCCCTCTGATCCAAAAAGGGGCCACGTACACTAACCAGAGAATCAAATAGCTACCATATCGCCTCGCAAGGCCGAGCTACCACTCCTCACCAAGCTGGGTATCCCAACTCCCACAAGCTAAGTCAGTCAAGTCTAAAATTCTGCAGTGTAATGTTACGCATCACAAAAGAGATCCATCATCCTTCTCCTCCCTCCATTATATAGATTTTCAAAGTCCTTTACTTTCCCAAATTCCCATCTAATTTATTTTTCAACAATTTAATTCATAAAATCCTCCTCGTACATGTGTCAGCCATCCCCTTCATTGCACCATAAATTAATTTCATTAATTAATTAATTACTCCTATTTCTCTCACCCACCTAAAAGCATTCCTAGAATCACTCCTAGATGTCCTCAAATTCCCTTACACATTTTAATGACCCCCCCCCCTACTAAATTACTAGTTGAGTTTAATTTAGAAAGTTCTTAAATGCTAGATACCTTACTAAGTTAGTCTTTTCTCTTTTTCCCTTGTGTTTCCCCTTTCTTTTTATGTTTCCTCTTTTTCCTAGTTTCCTAATTCTTTTAAATTCCCTTTTTCCCTTTTTATTTAAAACTCAGATTGGCAGGTGTAGAAAATTAACCCTTTTTCCCCTTTTCCTTTTTAATAAATAAATTTTGATTAGCATAAGTGATAAAACAATTATTTCCCCCTTTTTAAATTTTATCCCCCAAAAGATTTTTATAAATTAAAAGAATTACTTACCCCCTTCTCAACACATGATTAAAGATGATTATCATTATTATTTATTTATTTTTATTTTTACATAAATATTTTTATTTTACCGCAAGTTTCACCTAGACCTAGATTTTAACTTTCGAGGTTGGGTGACATTTTATTAGGGAAATTGTTTTAAATTTTTCTTATCACGTTATTCATCCTAAGGCCATATAGGTTCATCCATTTATTAATTAACAATGCGATGTTCCCTTCAGGACGCACTAGGTGCTCTCAAGGGTGCCACTCGCCTCCTTTTGTTTCCCTTGCACAACGTGCCCTTCAGGATGCACTACATGCTCCAAGGGTGTCACTTGCCTCATTCTGTTTCCCTTGTGCGACGTGCCCTTCAAGACACACTACGTGCTCCAAGGGTGCCACTTGCCTCTTGATTGACTTGGTAAACATCAAAAACCCCTGGAGTCAATACTCTGCCAGGTGATCTTGTGGGATACTAAGGGCCTCTGAGGAATAAGGCCCCTGCCTTATTGCGTGCCCCTTAGAATCATTGTGAGTGACTATCGCAGTCTGCCCTCACAACATCGTGGGTCTTCTCGAACTAGGTAGTCGTTAACCTACAATTCAAGACACAATGAGAGTGCTAGTAGGCTACGACAGGGCTATTGTCCACACCTCTCCCTAAACATCTCTGGTAGTCATGCATGACCCCTCTACTCCACATGTGAGTCTCGTTAGCAAGTTATCATCAATGAATCATGTCAGAAATACAATCAATCATCATAAAATCTAATCATATGTGCATATGTCATATCAACAATAATAAAAACCCAATAGTCCAATCCCTGACTTGATCTGGATTCCAAGGGTTTCATCGATGCCTCTACATCCTCGAGGTCCAAAATCCTGCACACTCAGGAGAACTGAGTCAATAACACCTGTCTATAACAATACATCAAAATAACATGTCATCGTATCCATAATGCCTCATAATCATGATCCAATTCCCAATAGTAATATAATCTGGATCACCTGCAAGCAAGTGTCCTCAAAGAATGAGTTCGCTCAGTGCACGTAAGAGAAGGATGTTACAGAAAACCATGAAACTTCTCTTTATAGTTCTTTGTAGGCACCAACCTATTGTTACAAATATTTGTAGGCACCAACCTACTGTTACAAATATTTGTAGGAACCAACCTACTGTTACAAATATTTGTAGTCACCAACCTACTAGAGACACTAATCCCCATTGGTACAAATCCTAGTAGGAACCAACATACTATTACATATCTTCATAGACACCAATCTACTAAAGACACCAATCCCCACTGCTAAGCACCAACTTATCAAGAGACACCAATCTCTCTGTTTGAGTGACACCTACCTACTCTTACATATATTTGTAGACACCAATCTACTGGAAACATCAATCCCCACCGCTAAGCACCAACTTATAAAGAGACACCAATAACTTTGTGTGAGTTGCACCAACCTTCACCAAGTTTGTTTGATACTTATCCCTTCACTAGGTGTTCTTGTTGCTTTTGACTTCACCAGGTCTACTCATTGCTTCTCCCTTCACCATGTCTTCTCACTACTTTTTCCTTTACCAGATCTAACCAAAATTTGAATTTCCAAATGGTAACTTTCCAAAAGCTTGTTCTTTTGGGCCTCTTCCTAAGAATGAACTTGTACATCATGCCACGTATCACACATAGACTTTCTCTCAATGCTTTCTCTTTTTATACTCCAAATGTTACATTGCCTTTGTTACATTGCCTTTGTTTAATTCCTTCAAATGTGTGAAACTTGTTCTGGTCCCTTGTCATGTGGCTTCAACATCATGTTGTGTTGGTTCTACCACTTGGGTGAGCAGAAAACCAACCACTTAGACACCTTGTCAAGCCAACCAAGTACCACACTAAAATGTTAGTTGGTTAGTGGGCCAACAAGTAAAGTAAACAAGAAATAAAAAGGACATGATAAAAAAACTAAAAAATGCATAAATTGCAACACAAAACTAAAAACTAGAGCAATATATAGTAACCAACAGATAATATTTTGTTAATAACACCTTAGACAAATGCATGGAACTTGTGAGTTCCCCTCTTCCTCCTTGGGAGGGTCCTACTAGTCCCGAATATAAAAATCCTTCTCCTCTTACAATGATATGATGATGATGGATAATTTCCACCAACTTCTCAAGAGGTGAGAAGATTGGTCCTTGCTATGGGTGTTGGAAAGCTTCTATGAGAATAGTGGACTCTCAAAGAGAAATTTCAACAACATAAAAATACATATGAACTCTTGATTTAGTGCACGCCCCAAGCTTGTATTTATAGGATTCATTTAATATTTTTCAAGAATAGTTTGCAATGTGATTAGGGGTCCTTCATGTAGGTACCTCACCTATTATTTAAATGGCCCCAAGGATATATTTAGACCTAGATTATACGGCCTCTCATTGTACACCCAAGCTAGAAGTGGGTAAGGCCTAACCAGAATCATAAATGTGTCGTTCCCATGTCAGTGTGGGTATTTTCAATGACAGTCATGTAGTTTGTGCAATTAGCACGAATTTGATAATTTTATCCCGTGCTATTTGGCATAGAAATTCCTTTGGAAGACTGCACTAAAATTTAGGGAGCCATTTTGTATAGTTTTGTGATTTTTATGAAAGAAGCTTATTAATGTTGGAGGTATGTATTTTGGTGTTTTTCACTAGTAATTTCTTAGGCCATCACTTTTATTGTTGTGAGTGATTTTTTGGGTGATAACAGATGCCCCCTAATGTGTGAGGTTAGGAGAATACGTATAGTCAAAATACATCATTGTTTATTTTTCTTGTGGTATCATATTTTAGAGGAGTTGGAGACAATGTAGAGGAGAATTGTTAGGATGATCCGTTGGAGGGAGAGGGGAAAATCATTTGAACCAAATTTTATCTAAAATAATAAATATATTTGTACAAATGATGTGGGCATGCCCCATGCTTGTGTCATAAAACTAGAAGTATATAACTGTAACTGAATTATTTGATGAAGTGAGACCTATATCTCCCTCAACAATAATGATAACAACAAATGACAGTTCCGACGATGAAACTTGATTTGAATCAAGGAACAAAAAATTATGTTGAGTGTTTGTGCCTCAGAGGAATTGATGGCCTGTTAAATTTAGAGGTCTTTGGTTGGTACTGAGAATTTCAATGGTCTCATAGTAAGAGCCATTGTAACATGAAACCTAGTTAAGGTCGAATGTTATGGGGGACAACTCAATCAGGAAGAAAATGAGAATTCTTTTTGTTCCATCCAAGACTCCTCATTTATAGTGTAATGAGAGCCAAGATACTGTTACCTTCCTGGAAACTAGAGCTCATGTCGATAGGTAGGAAGTTGTGAGTGCAACAAGATAAGGGATTTTTTAAATCAATTGATCAAAGATGGTATCAAGTACGAACCTGTAGTAAGGTGAATTGATCGGTAAAATGGATGAAGTTTAAAATGTATGAGACTCAAAAACTTCCTTTGGTTGGGATTTTAGGGAGGAACGGAAAAAACCGTGAAATGTAATATGGTGTCAAGGGGACACCATATATTAAGCTAAACTATTTTGATTTTATAAGGCTACAAAGAGATGGCGGATGGGTCAAGAAACAAATATCTGGGAAAATGGGGTCTGGGATACTCGGGGTTTGGAGACTGAGAGGATATTTTGTAGACATGATTGTGAATGTTAGATTCCCCAACCAAGGGATACATGGTTTTCTTTTCCAATTAAAAAACACCATCAGCTATGATGGAAAACACTTATGTACTTGATGGAAATCAAAAGGTACTTTATGCAATTACCAATTCGAGTTGACTATACACACACAAAAATGGGTGCCCCAGTGAAATATGGCTTGGCCTACTTGGGGTGAAAGTATTTGGAATTTAACTAATGGAGGGTGGGAGGCCCATGGGGAGGTTTTTGTATTAGGTAAATGGATGAAGGAAGGATTTTCATATGGGCAATTGATTTTGGATAGGATGGAAGGCTAATGGAAATGTGGCGGTGCATTCAACAGAACCAACAAAACATGATTTGAGAGACCATAAGGGGAAGGTTAGCAATATGATGAGAAGAAGCATGAAGTTCATTCTCGGAAGTGAAAAAATTATCTGGACTCCCGATCCTTGGGGATAAGAACAACATGAGTGTCAATTTTCTGAGGGAAAAATATATGTGAGACAACTCATGTAGGTGGGAATACTACCGGTCAACAATGCCATAAAGTAATAGATGTGAATTTATTACAAAGCCAGGTGTTTGTGAACCTAAAGGTATATGTCGGAGGGTGATATCGATTAATGTAATTGATCATGGAGGGACACACTACATGCCAGTTTGAAACATATACCTAAAGGGGCCATAGGATGGTAAAATTTGCATGGGCTATGAGTCTACTTATGAGTCCATTTGCAAAATAACCAAATACCCCAAGTGAGAAATATATGATGATAAAGAACATATTACAATTATTTGATTAAATTATAGTGAGAAAGTGTACCTATTCCTATGAGTGCAGTAAGGCCCCCCTAAGATAACTGTAGAACATGAAAAACATATTATACCAAGGTGTGATGAGAGTGCCAATATCATGTTGTCGCAAACGGTTTGAAAAATGAAGATCCTAAGCTCCTATACAGGTGATTGGAATTTTGGGAGGTGGGTGTATAAATGGGCGTGGGGCCCACTATGCCACCTAATTTGTACCTACATGGACAAAGCTCTGGTATGTTGTTAGGACACTTTTGAGAGATTTTGGGAGACCACTAGAAATCAAATTCGAGTAGCGAGAGAGTCTAGTAAGAGACTAAATCCTCCTACATGGTTTGAATTTTTTGTTTTGGGGATGGGACAAATATGGTCATATTTATGTGCAAGATCATGGAACACACATATCATGGCTCACTAGAATGTGGCACCAGTGTTTTTTTATATTGAATGGCATGACACGATAGGAAAAGGTACCCCATGGGGTAGTGAACACAGTTTTGTATTGATCTGCGCAGAGGATTTGGATTTGATTTTAGCCGAAGAATCCATCCATAAATGAAATGAATTCATGCCCAAAAAAAGAGGTGATAACTTGATCGATGAAGGGGGTCGGAAAGTTGTCTTTGGGACAATATTGGTTAAGGTCACGGGAGTTAGTGCAGACCTCAATAGTACCCTACTTTTTGTTGACTGGGACAAGGTTAGAGACCTAGGAAGTGTATGTGATGGGGTAAATGAACCCTGTAGAACGTAACTTATCAATTTAAGATTTGATATCCATTACTTTGGGAGGGTGGAATGGCCATTGCCTTTGACAAATAGGGGAAACATCGGGCCATGTGTCGATTCAATTTTCAACAATGGTTGGGCCGAGCCTTGTCATTTTTGTATATTACTAGGAAAATATATCATATAAGTCTTGAAAGAGGGATTTGTATCTGACCTCTTTGGGGGAGCATGCAACAACAAGAGTGATCTCTTCGACAATGTCAAGTTTGAATGATATGTCTATTTGTATTGTAGGGGATATGTTGGCCATGTTCCCTTATTTAAAAGTGTAAGGGGTGAGGATTGGGTTTTTTAACCAGTCCACATGCCCTAGAGGGATGAAGTCTTTGGTTTTGATCGCACACACATGGGTTTCAATGTTAGTCTAAAAGGATTCATGTGATAAGAAAAATGATCTATGATGCATTGAATCCTAGGAATAGTCGGGTGCTATCAAATCCTATAATATATCTTCATCTGATTGGAAGATGTGAGAAAATATTTAATCGTTAGAGGTATGAACATGCAGGTGCAACATGATGGCGCCAATTGTTTTACCCAAGTTGTGTATGATATTGGTGTTTATGGAATATGTGGATGTTGAAACTTCGCATGAGGGTGATGTTTGCAAGGATTCATCACAATCTTCCACTAAAATGGTTGGTTCGACAAGAGGAGGGTGGGACCCTTCATTATACAAAATGCACCAAATATCCATACATGTGTGTGGGTCGTGTTCATTGAGTGGAGGAAGAATATCATGTGAAGGATTTGTTGGAGAACCAGGTGGATTTCAGGGTAATTCCTTTGACCTCCATTGTATATGTACTATAGGTGGGACCAGAGGTAATAATTCTTGCACTAAAGAAGGTATGATGGGATTACCCTGAGAGGGAAGTGTGGTTAGGTTTTGGGAAATCTATGTTTGAAGGGATGTTCGAACATTTTAAGGGGCAGTCATGCAACAAACCTTTTATTCAACAATGAGAGGGAACATGTGCACAAAATGATCCATCTAGTAGCATAGCGCACATGGGAATCTCATTTATTCATTTACTAATATGGATATATAACAGATGTCAGTAGTTTTAACATTAATGGAAGGTTCCTGAGAGAGCTCTAGAAAATATTTTTGTCACACTACTGCTAATGTTTCCCGGAATTGAGGTAATGTTGGGAAATTATGTGTGTAATGGCCATATTCTTAACATATGGATCATGAAAATTTGGTACGTATAATTTTCTTGCATGAGGGAGAAGGCTCTGCAGTAGTGGTAGTGTTCGAAGGTATTGGCGTAGGGAGAAATGGTGTTGTATGTGGGAGCTTGATTATATTATGTAACTCAGGTAGTGTTGGGAAGAGATTGGTAGGGTGTCCAAGTGTTGCACAAAGCATGCATGTTGGTTGGAATCAGGTTTGAGGCAAGGCCCCATTATTTATCTTCTTTCACCCATTATTGGTATCTTTTTCCCAACTTTGTGATCAGTTGGAGGAGTTGGTGTTTGAACCATGGATTGCATGGGAAAAGCCTTCGACTGTGGTGGGAGATATGGGATTGGTACCATAGAAAGTGGGTCAAGATATCAAACAGGTATTGTGATCACCATGTTAGGTAACGTGGGGGTAGTTGTGACCTGATAGGAAGACACTCTAGGTGGGAGGTAGAAGAAAGGGACTTGAGTTATGGTCTAAGGGACCATTTTCCAAACTAGTATCTAGCTAGTCAAAGGAGTTGCTATGGAGGAGACTGAAATATGGATGTCTTAGGGGTAGTTTGAGGTGTGGGTTCTTTTGAAGGTTCATTACTTGATTCAAATCCATCTGAGGACACTACACAAACTTGGGTGGAATCTTTGGGAGGGAGGAGAGGTGGATTTCCTTGGTAAGCCCCCATAAGTGATGGGCTTCTAAAGATTCCTATTCCAATGTCTATGATTGGAAATATATCTGAACTAACCTATATGAGTGGTAGTATATTATCTATGTTACCCAAATAATTGGGTTCATAATGTGTTAATTGATTGATAGTGACAACCTTCCCATTGTGAGGAAATAACATGGTGCAAAATACAAATGAAACTACAAATTTCATGGCATACATGTAATTGTGTCTGAACAGGATGTTGTAATCCAATGTAGCATCGATTACTTTGATATAAATCATAATCTTATTTCCTCCTAGTTCGATAAGAACATTTTGGTAGAGGCCTTCTAGTTGTGATGGAGTTGCCAAACTATTGTGTTGGTTTTGCCACTTGGGTGAGAAAAAAAAGAACCATTTAGATACCTTTTGAAGCCAACAAAGTACCAAAGTAAAATGTTAGTTGGTTAGTGGGATGAAAACTAAAGTAAACAAGAAATATAAAGGAAATGATAAAAAAACTAAAGCCTGCATAAATTGCAACACAAAACTAAAAATTGGAGCAAGAGATAGTCACCAACATATAAGATTTTGTTAATAACACCTTAGAGAAATGCAGGGAACTTGTGAGTTCCCCTCTTCCTCCTTGGGAGGCTCTTTCTAGTCCTCAATATACAACTCCTTCTCCTCTTACAATGCTATGATGATGATGAATATTTTTCACCAACTTCTCAAGAGGTGAGAAGATTGGTCCTTGATATGGGTGTTGGAAAGCTTCTATGAGAATAGTGGACTCTCAAAGAGTGATTTCAATAGCATAATAATAAATATGAACTCTTGATTTAGTTCACACCCCAATATTCTATTTATAGGATTCATTCAAGATTTTTCAAGACTAGTTTGCAATGTGAATAGGGTTCCTTCATGTAGATACCTCCCATGTTCCTTAAATGGCCTCAAGGATAGATTTAGTCCTAGATTAGATGGCCTCTCATGGTACACTCGAGCTAGAAGTGGGTGAGGCCCGACCAGAATAATAAATGTGTTGTTTCCACATCAGCACAGGTCTCTTCAATGACAATCACATTGTCTGGACAATTATCATGAATTTGATAGTGTTAGGTCACGTTATTTGGTGTAGAATTGCCTTTGGAAGACTGCGTTGAAATTCAGGGAGCCATTTTGTATAGTTTTGTGATTTTTTTAATGTAGTCTATTAATGTTGAAGGTATGTTTTTCGGTGTGTTGCATTGGTGATTTCTTCATTCATCACTTGTATTGTTTTGAGAAATGTTTTGGTGATAACACATCCACTATCAATGTACCCTTTGTTTCCTTTGTTTTGAGCATGAAGGAAAGCTTGCACAAGCATAGATTCCTCCTTCTTAAGTTTTTCTTGCTCCTACTTCCTTTTACAAAATCCTATGGCTTATTTCTATTGTTTGGAAAGGGTTTCTTCTACCTTGTTTTGTCTTGAAGTTTACACCATGTCACTTCTACATAAACATGTTATATGCCCATAGGTGTTGTAGTTATAACATATACTATTGTAATCAAATAATGGAGCAAATGAATTATAGTTTCTATTTGAGAACCCATAAGTACTTATGTTTCTGTTCCATACATTATCATTTATTGCATATTCTCTACAATCTATTTCTTTATGACCAAAGTGATTGCAATAAAAAAATAACAAAGGAAAGAGTTTTGGTGTCGAGTTGTGCTAGGAAATCTTGGTGGGAAAGATATTTTGAATCTATCCTTGTTTTCCTTGGGAGGAATGCCAATTTTCTACGGAACATCATTTTATCTCTTCCTATTATCTTCATCACTGATGGATATTTTGAGTACATCAACATAACTTTTAGATTTTCCTTCATTTACTTTCTTCGGTGGATTTATAAATTTTGAATCTTCTTTGGTGGTCATCTGACTCTTATCATAGCCAATAACAGTTTTAATGAGTGGTGATCTTTGTAATTTGATGATATCATCTAAGATTTTAGTTCTCTTTTCAAACTTCAAGCTTCTATTCAATTGAGAAGTTGACTTCTCCTATTCTTTTCTTAAGGAAACAATTTCAGCTTCCAGTTTCTCACAATTTTCTTCATTTTCCTTCAGTTGGATTTTCACCACTTCTTCTATCATTTTTTCCTCTTCTAGTTGAATCTTTAGGCTGATAATAATCATCTTTGTTTCTTCAAGGATTTGTGACATTTTTTCTTTTGCATTAGGATCCTTCTCTTCATATTTTTACAGGTGCTCCTTTTGTTTCAAATTCTTTTTCTTAAGCTTCTTTGTTTCACTTAAAGAAAAAATGAGTTCTTCTTCAAGATCTACTTTGTATCTATTTTGGCATTTTTCCCTCTTTTGAATCCATCATTTCTTTCTCCTTTTATTTATTTTTCGAAGTATCGGTTTTCATTTCCATGTGAGCTCCCGATCTATACCTTCTAGTAGTTAGACTATTTTCGAAGGAACTGACTCTGATACCAATTGTTGAGCACACACTTATAATGAGAGGGGGGTGAATTAGTAAAATATATTTTTTTTGCTTTTTCAAGCATTCATAAACCATAAGAAAACAATCACATATGATATCTATTAACTACAGAGCATGGAAAAAAATATTTAAACGGAAACCATTTCGGGAGAAAACCACATAACTTCTCTTTATAATTCTTTGTAGGCACCAACCTAGTATTATAAATATTTGTAGGCACCAAACGACTAAAGACACCAATCCCCACTGGTACAAACCTTGGTAGGAACCAACCTACTCCTATATATATTTGTAGACACCAATCCCCACCTCTAACTACCAACTTAGAAAGAGACACCAATATCTTTGTTTGAGCAACACCAACCTACTCTTACAAATATTTGTAGACACTAATATACTAGAGACACCAATCCCCACTGCTAAGCACTAACTTAGCAAGAGACACCATTATCTTTGTGTGAGTTTCACCAACCTTCATTGAGTCTGCTTACTACTTCTGCCTTCACTGGGTCTTCTTGCTGCTTCTTCCTTCACCAAGTCTACTCACTTCTTTTTCCTTCACTAGTTCTGCTCACTAATTCTTCCTTTACCATGCCTGAACAAAATTTGAATTTCCAAATGGTAACTTTACCATATATTGTTGTTTTGGGCCTCTTCCCAAGAATGAACTTGTACAACATGCCACGTATCCAATTTTTTAAATCTGATTTTGAAATTTTTACCTGAACTACTTATGCATGTCTCCTTTGTTCAATGAAATTTTCAGAGTTTAAAGAGTCCTAGAAAATAAGATATAGTGAAAATGCCAAATTGACATGTTTGAAACTAATCTAAGGACCATTCAAAAACCCTAAATTCCACAAAGAATATCTCAAAAAGTGTAGTGAAAAAACATTTGAAATTTTCATATGAGGTACTTATGTATGTATTATTTGTTCTGTAAAAATTTCACAGTTTAAGGAGTCCCAGAAAAGAAGTTATAGTGAAAATTCCAAATTGACCTATCTGAAACTGATTTCAGGAGCATTCAGGAGCCCTAACTTCCACAAGAAATCTCTATGAAAGTATCGTGAACCATCATCTGAAATTTTTACTTCCTATACATTGATATCTCTCCTCTATCTCTGAAAAATTTCAAGGTATGAAATAGTCCAGAAAATAAGTTATAGCAAAAGTGCCAAGATGACCTGTTTGAAACTGATTTCAGGAGCATTCAGGAACCCTAACTTCCACATGGCATATCTCTGAAAGTATAATGAACCAACATCTAAAACTTTTATCGCATGTAAACCAAGAGCTCTCCTCTGTCTCTTCAAAATTTAAGGTCTGAAACGTCCTAGAAAAAAAAGTTATCATGAAAATTACTAGATGGACTAACACTTATTTTGCAACTCTTCCCTTTTGGAATGATATTCAATATGTTATCATCCACTTATTCAAATGTTACTACATCTTTCACACACAAACACACACACATTCTCTCAATACTATCTATTTTTATACTTTTTCATTGTTGGAAGATTGGTTGTTGTCATTGATGCCAACCCTAGTCATGGGTTTTGGACCGCAAGATTGATAAAGGTATTTGGACATGAAGGACAATGCACATGCATATAAAACACACATGAATGGATAGTATACATCATGTTGATTCCATTGATATGTGGCATGTCACGTGGATCCTCATGGTTGAGGAGAAATGAATTTTTGAAGATGACAAAGTGAATTGAAGAAGGAAGTACATGTAGGCCCTGAAAATAATTAAAGAAATGAATTACAAAATAAGAAAGTGTCAGGTCGGCCCTAATGTTAAAATGAAGTGACATAAATGGTATAAATAAACATCATTATACATTCATTTTTATACAAGTTGAATTTCATAGGAAATAAGAAGTAAAGAAGTTCAAATTTCAAGGGAGGATGAAGTCTTTTGGTGATGTGTTCTAAGGTATGTTATTTTCATGTCATCTTACCATTTTTTCTATAACTTTATTTCTAGAATGATTCAGATGGTGAAATCGCTATGGTATTGAGAAGATGTATCAAGGTACCTTTGTTAAAAATTTCATCTCTTGATTCGCTATAATT
This sequence comes from Picea engelmannii, assembly GCA_009831015.1. NCBI lineage: Eukaryota > Viridiplantae > Streptophyta > Pinopsida > Pinales > Pinaceae > Picea > Picea engelmannii. Next base: position 349,413 of record ML796842.1, read on the forward strand.
ATGGATATACACTCTGTGGAAGATAGGGCGTGTGACTAGTCCTGAAGCTAGTCAATAAACAGGTGTTCCGGGTAAAAAAATCATAACTTATTCATCGAGAATAAACATGATGTAGGGAAAATTTCATTGGAAAGAGTACAGACTATAGTTTCTTGTGTGTGAGTTTCAGAATCGAATGTTAAATATTGTGCGCGGGGCATTCTATACAAGTTCAATCTCCTGAATAGACCAGAATTGAATAAAGTCTACCATTCTTTCTATAACCTCTTTTTGGGGAGGATTCAAGGAGTGAAAATTGGAGGATTTTTAGAGAATACATTGAGTAATAATATATACAGGATCAAAGTACTCCAAGAATTGAAGAATTGTAGAAATTGAAGAAGTCTCAGGAAGCATTACCAAGTTCTATGTGATGATTGGTTGATGGTGATGATTTAATGTAAAGTTTTATTATCTCTCATATATTCTTGGGTGGAAGGAAGGGGAAATGATGGAGAGTTCAACTCTCTCTTGATATTGGATGATTGTATATTCATATTGGAGGTTTATCCCTACCTTTACATTTGGAAGTTGTAGATATCTTTGGAAGTCATTACTTCCCTTAAACAATAACTATTGATTATTTCTCATATATTGTGCATGGTGTATTGTGGTGTATTGGTGTAACTCTTATACTATTGTTCATTGCTCATTGGATATAGTTGAATGGTTCAAGTATAAGTTGAAAAAAGTTTTAAATTGTACTTGATACTGATTCACCCCCCTTTTAGTATCAACAATTGGTATCAGAGTGGGTTACCTTCAGTACAATTTAGCCACTAGAAGGAAGATCCTAAGAAGAAATGGAAGACAAAATTCCAAATGGGATTCCACCATTTGATGGAAGAAATTTTGAATACTGGAGTAATAGAATGGAAACTTACTTGAAATCTCTTGGGGTATATGTTTGGTTCTTAGTTGCTTTAGGATACAATGCTCTGAAGAAACCAAAGCCTACAACTCAGAAGGAAGCAAAAAGGAACAACAAATTGGCAATAGATACCATCCTGGATGGATTGACAGATTCAGTGAAATCCAAGGTGGGATCATGTGCATCATCAAAATATCTTCGGGACAAGCTACACGACCTTTATGTAAGGGAAGACATAGAAGAAGAAGAAGAAGAAGAAGAAGAAGAAGTTGAATCAAATTACAACATATCATATTTCAAAGAAGAACTTAGAGGTCGACTCTTTTTCTTTAATTGTGAAGGAGTAGGTCATGTTGAATTTGAATGTCCTCATCCAAGGATTGAAAGAAATGACACTGAAGAAGAAAATTCCAATGAAGAACAAGAAAATCATGAAGAAAAAACTATTCAACAAGAAGATGAGAATCTTAAAAAATTGAAGCATGTTGAGATTGAAAATAGCAAGCTCAAAGACATGCAAAGAAAACTAACAAGTGAATTGGGTAGTTGTGAAAACATAGTTGTAATGTTGAAGAAACAATTAGAAGACTTTGAGAAACTAAGAGAAGAAACCATTTCCTTGAAAACTCTACTCGAAGAAGAAAGAAGAATAGGAGAAGTAAGGAATGTCCAAATGAAGAAGAAAGAAGAAGATTGTGAGAAACTTAAAGAAGAAGTTGTCTCATTGAGGAAGAGCTTAAGAAAATCTCAATGCCAAAAGACTTAACACATATTGGATGCATGGGTGAAACTTCATACAAAGAAGATGCAAATACCAACAAGAGGGTTGAAGAAAGAGCTACACAGACAATTGATGAGAAGTGGACCAGGATACCAGAAAGAAGGAAAGATTACAAAAGAGATGAATATCCAAGAAGACATCCTACCTTTAGGAATCAAAGAAGCTTCAATCAGTATGAAGGAAAATACAGAAGAATAGATCATGAACCCAGATGGACTACATCACAAAGAAGCCCACTTACTCCAAGGTATCAAAATTTCTTTCTTGGTCATTGTTATACTTGCTAAATTTTTGGACATAAGGAAATTAATTGCATAATCAATGAAATGAACACATACGCAAGAAACATGAATGGTCTAAATAGAAGATATGGGAATAATAATGGATTTGTCAACATAAGTTATAATTCATTTCCCCCATTGATGGACAAAAATATTGCATGCAACAAATGTAATTATCTTGGTCACAAAGCACGAGATTGAAGATATATGAATGAAGATGTCCCTATGCCAACCACAGTATGGAGAAGGAAAGAGATTCCAAACAATGAAGATTGTCAAATAACATTGACCGCTGAAGAATGTAAAGAAGAAGATGAATGGTACATAGACAGTGGATGTTCTTCACAAATGACCAGGGATCAAGACAAATTTATCAGCTTGAAGAGAAAGGGTGGCAATGTTGCATTTGGAGATGACTCATCTGCCAAAATACTTGTAGAAGGTGTAGTAGAGATTGGAAGAAAAAATGTAAAAGAAAATAATGTTCTATTGGTTGAAGACTTGAATCATAATCTACTCAGTGTTAATAAAATGTGTGATCAAGGATACACTCTTACGTTTGATTCTCGAAAATGTAAAATCAGAGAAAATAACTCAGGAAGATTGGTTGAAACTACAACAAGAAGACCGAACAACATATACATCCTAGACATGAAGAAGAGAGAGAAGACAAAATCCACACAAAAGGATTCTAAGGAAGAAAAAGTCCCAAATACCAAAAATAAGGATGAAGTATTATTGAGTGCCACATGTTCAGGGGGAGCAACCCCAAAGAAGAGAGTTACATTTTTCCATTAAACTCAGGGGGAGTAGCCCTAACCTTTGCCATTGATGTCAAAGGGGGAGAGAAATTGGGATCATGATGATAGGGGGAGCATTAGTGTTTCGATCAATGACAAAGGGGGAGATTGTTGGAAGATTGGTTGTTGTCATTGATTCCAACCCTAGTCATGGGTTTTGGACCGCAAGATTGATAAAGGTATTTGGACATGAAGGACAATGCACATGCATATACAACACACATGAATGGATATTATACATCATGTTGTTTCCGGTGGTATGTGGAACGTCACGTGGATCCTCATGGTTTAGGAGAAATGAAGTTTTGAAGATGACAAAGTGAATTGAAGAAGGAAGTACATGTAGGCCCTGAAGATAATTAAAGAAACGAATTACAAAATAAAAAAGTGTCAGGTTGGCCCTAATGTTAAAATGAAGTGACATAAATGGTATAAATAAACATCATTATACATTCATTTTTATACAAGTTGAATTTCAGAGGAAATAAGAAGTAAAGAAGGTCGGATTTCAAGGGAGGATGAAGTCTTTTGGTGATGTGTTCTAAGGTATGTTATTTTCAGGTCATCTTACCGTTTTTTCTATAACTTTCTTTCTAGAACGATTCAGATGGTGAAATTGGTATGGCATTGAGAAGACATATCAAGGTACCTATGGTAGAAATTTCAGCTCTTGATTCTCTATAATTATGGAGATACACTCTGTGGAAGATAGGGTTTGTGACCAGTCCTGAAGCTAGCAATAAACAGGTGTTCCGGGTAAAAACATCATAACTTATTCATCGCGAATCCAAATGATCTGGGATGAATTTAATTGGAAAGAGTACTTACATTAGTTTATTGTGTGCAAGTTTCAGAATCAGATGTTAAATAGTGAGCACGGGGCATTCTGTACAAGTTCGGTCTCCTGAATAGACCATAATTGAATAAAGTCTACCATTCTTTCTATAACCTCTTTTTGGGGAGGATTCAAGGAGTGAAAATTGGAGTCGTTTCAGAGAATACATTGAGTAATATTATCTATAGGATTAGATTACTCTAAGAATTGAAGAATTGCATAAATTGAAGAAGTCTCAGGAAGCATTATCAGGTTCTATGTGATTATTGGTTGATGGTGATGATTTAATGTAAAGTTTTATTATCTCTCATATATTATTGGGTGGAAGGAAGGGGAAAGGGTGGAGAGTTCAACTCTCTCTTGATATTGGAGGATTGTATATTCCTCTTGGAGTTTTATCCCTCCCTTTACATTTGGAAGTTGTAGCTACCTTTGGAAGTCATTACTTCCCTTGAACAATAACTATTGATTATTTCTCATATAT
>ML796842.1:378466-395202 GCA_009831015.1 Picea engelmannii
ATAAGAACAAATTCTCACGAGCTCCATAGTGAAACTGGGCGTTGGTCAATTCCTAAAACGCCATGGGATGAAAGAGTGTGTCACCTTTGTGACACTAAGAAGGTTGAAGATGAAAAGCACTTTCTCTTAGATTGTCCAGCCTAAACCCATATTAGATCTCATTTTCAAAATATTGATCACACTACCAACCTTCCTAACCTCTTAACTCAACAAAAGTATGGTGATCTTGGAGAGCTTCTCTTAATGATTTTCGAGCACAATTTTTTTTTTCTAAAGAATCACAAGTAATCACTTACCCTCTTAAGGTCCGATAGACCAATTAGGTCTTAGTGGACGTTAATCATCATCATCATCATCATCAATGTTAGATATTTAGGTTAACGTAAATATTTTTAATGGTTTTCAATCATTTTTTTATAATTTTTTTATATGTTTATTAATGTAAATTTATTTTGATTTTTGAAATATAATTATTTAAAATAAATTTAGAAATTTTTTTTGGGGGTAATTTTGAACTTTTCTTTTTTTGGATCGTACTTTGCCACCAACCCTTAACATGGCTGGATTTGAGGTGTTCCCACCAACTCTTAACATCACTGGATTTGAGGTGTTCCCAGGGTTGGTGTTCCCACCAATTCTTAACATCACTAGATTTGAGGTAACATCACTGGATTTGAGGTGTTCCGAGGTTTCAAACCAATGAGTTTCACTCAATGAGTGCCTTAACACTCGGTAGCCCACTACTCTAAACCTAGAGACAATAAATTTAGATTTATTATAAACTCACTCAAATCTATAAAATTTAAAACTCACAATCCATAAAATATAAATATATAAAAACGAAATTTTAATTAATATTAAAATATTTATATTTACATTATTAAAAATTTAGAACTTACAATTCATAAAATATAAATGTATAAAAACAAAGTTTTAATTAATATTAAAATATTTGTATTTACATTAAAAATAATGATTAAAATTTAAAACTCACAATTCATAAAATATAAATATATAAAAACAAAATTTTAATTAATATTAAAATATTTATATTTACATTAAAAATAATGTTTAATGGATAATATTTTTTTAATAGATATAAATTAATTTTTTCTAAATATCTCATAAGAAAATCGTACCATTTTGATAAGAAAGTTGTACCATAAACATAACCTTAATACTATTATATATCCCCCAAAAAAATTACAAAAACACGATTTCTTCAATAATGTTCAGTTTATTTGAGATGGGATGATAAGTCATGCTAAGATGCAATTGGGTTCTTTGGAGTTTGAACAATTCTTGTGAAAAGTTGTTGGTGAAAGTTGGATCACAATATGAGACAATAAAGTGTGACATTTCATGGAGTTTGAAAATCTTATCCACGAAAAATTGAGCCATGGTGGATGTTGTGAACAGGTGTTGGAGGGCATAGAAATGAACATATTTGGAAAGGTGGTCGACTACAACCATGAAGACGGATTTATTGCCAGATTTTGGTAATTTGACAATGAAGTCCATAGAAATATTAGTCCATATATAAGGTGGAATAGGGAGAGGCTGGAGTGTGCCTGAAGTTTTCATTGTTTCTCCCTTATTGCATTGGCAAGTATCACATTCACCACAGAAGTGAGGATGTCTTGTTTCATGCCTTCCCAGAAAAAATAAGATTTTATCTGTTCATATTTTTTTTGCGAAAACCTAGATGCCCAACTATTGGTGAAGCATGAAGTTCAAAGAGCACAATGGATTAAGGTGAGACTATTTGCTCAAATACACATGACCTGTATAGTGAAGCTCCACATTGTGCAAAGGGTATCCCAAAGATGCATGGGGATGTTGTTGCAAGTATTGGATCAGGTGAGAAAGCTTGGTCTCTTGGAACCATTCTTGACAAACTACCTTTAACCAATCTACTACAATGCATGAGAGTAAAAATAGGGACCTGTCTTCTTCATATTTTCGTGAAAGAGAATCAACAACCACATTTTCTTTTCCCTTCTTGTAAATGATCTCATAATCATAGCCAAACATTTTGGTCAACCACTTTTGTTGCTTAGGGGATAAAACTCTTTGATCCAAAAAATATTTGAGGCTACGATGATCAATTTTAATTTAGAAACGTTTCCCCAACAAGTAAGGACGCAAGAGATCCATCACATGCAGAATAACCAACATTTCATTTTCATGAGTGTATTTTTCCAAGTGTCTCTCAAATAGTTGTTTTCTAGTGAAATCCAAAGGTCTTCCATCTTGTATGAGAATAGCCCTGATGCCTGTCCTAGAAGCATCACATTCAAAAAAAAAAAAGATTTTTTGAAGTCAGGCAGTGCCAAAACATGAGTCCAACTAGCACTTCTTGGAAAGATTGATCAACGACTAGAGTCCAACTGAAAGCATTAATTTTAAGGAGAGCAGTGAGGAGGGTTACAGTGTTTCCATAGTTTTGAACAAAATTGCAATAATATCCAGTTAAACCTAGGAAACCTCTCAAATTTTTAATAGTTTTAGGATGGGGCCAACCCTTCATAGATTCTATCTTCTTAGGATCCACATGGACACCATCCTTGCCAATAATAGGGCCCGGTTACTCTACTTTAGGAGCTCCAAAATCACATTTAGACTATTTGAGAAAGAGTTTATGCTGAAATAGTAAATGTGAGACTTCATCCACATGGGCCAAATGGGCTTGCCAAGTTTTACTATAAATGTGAATATCATAAAAGAAGGCCAATACAAACTGATGGAGGAAAGGGCAGAAGACACGATTCATGAGGATTTGTAAAGTGGAGGGTGTGTTACATAGGTTGAAGGGCATGAAAAATAACTCATAATAGCCTTCATGAGTTTGAAAATCATTTTTGGGAATATCGACCTCTTTCATACGTATCTGGTGGTAGCCAGAACACATATCATGTTTGGTAAAGAAATGAGCACCACTCAGTGCATCCAAAAGGTCATCAATAACAAGAATGATAAATTTATCGTTGATGGTAATTTTGTTGAGGGCTCGAAAATCAGGGCACACACACCACGTACCTTCTTTCTTGAGTACCATGATAATAAGATAAGAATAAGGGATGGTACTAGGATGAATGACACTTGCTGCTAGCAATTCCTAAATATTTTTTTCAATTTCATTTTTTTGGACAAATGGGTGAAAATAAGGGCGAACATTGGGAGAAAGACTATCAGGGACAAGTGGGATGGAATGATCAAGGGTGCCACTGGAAGAGGGAAGTCGTTGGGGGTTGTCAAAAATAGAGTTGGTGTTTGGAGAGGAGAAATTGTATGTTAGGATGAACAGTGGGTGAAGGGGTATCAACTTCTTGAATGGCATGGAATTGGGAAACAATGTTGAAATGAACTTTTAAAGGAGTTTCTCCATTCATTGTGAACTGAAAATCTCAAGGGAATCTATTGTTATGCCTTGGAATTGATATTTTTGTCCACCCGGTTAGAAACTCATGGTTAATTCCTTGAAGTCCATGGTGATGGGGCCTAGTGTGCGTAACCATTCAACACCCAAAACATTGTCACAACCATCCATGTCAATAACAAACATGTGGGATTTCAGGTGATAATGACCAATTTATAGGTGCACATTTTCACAATGACCCCTACATTTCATGGAACTTCCATTAGAAATCATGATTTGAAACTTATTGACTGCAAATGTATAACACAGGGTTTCTTGAGCAATTTGGCGATGAATAAAATTATGGATGTTGCCACTATCGACTAGGATAATGTCTTTCTTTTGTTTGATATAACCAATTAACTTAATGGATTAGGGAGCATAGGTATCGAAGAGAGAATTCAAGATATAAGTGGTTCAACTTGTTGATATTATGGTAGATTCAAAAGGTATTAACCTCTACATGTAACCTTCGATGAGTCTAGAATATTTCGGGAAGTAAGAGAAACCTTAGAAGGTTAGGAAATAACTTTAGAAGACAAGTCGGCTCAAGATAATAATTTATATTAAATTATTATCCTCCAGAAGTAGAAGTCGGCCCAGTTAGGTCACTTGGAGGACTATAAATAAGAGGGTGTGTTAAGCCCTAAATAGTGGCTCATTACCCCTTAATTGGGGCATATTGTATTAGTAATGTTATTTTATTTATGTCGGATTTAGTCCATTAGTTGTAATTATACCTCCTAGTCTCCTATATATACCAAGGAGACATTTTCATTTTGAATCATCTTGTAATTGAACATTTATGTGGGCATAAGGAGGTTTTCCCCTCGAAGAGTCTTATTATATGAATTTATCTCTTTTTCAAGGCGTTGAGTACTTATTCTGAGGTTTTTATATGCTATATTGATATTTGGTTCCTAACATATGGTATCAGAGCTCAAGGTCTTGGGGTTTCATTGCTACATCTGAGACACCTTGGAATTTTTGCTATAACTTGTTTTCTACAATGATTAAGAAGGAACGGCTTGGAGGATATTTAGTAGACATATCAAGGTATGTTGGGTTAAAATTTAAGCTCTTGAGTCCTTATACTTTTGGAGATACAACCTTTCTAAGATAGGGTTCTGGAATTGTTGAAATTACTAAGACAACTGAGAGGGGGGTTGAATTAGTTGTTATTCTGCTTAAACAATTTTAAGTCTATTAAAACATTATTAATCTTTCTTCAAGTGATCATCAATATTATACAACATATGGACAACAAAAATAATGAGCATCAGTCACACATAAGATATACATAGATACAAATTTTCACGAGGAAACCCATAAAGGGAGAAAACCTCTTCTTCTTCGAAATGATAGGCAGTCTTTTAAGTTTTGTACATCATCTATAATTGAGCACCAACTCAATGTGAGGCTACTACCTCTGTTTTACAAGCTCCAACTTATTTGAGAGCACCAACTCTCTGGTTTCTCTAGCACCCACTAGAAGGAAGCACCAACTCCCTGAGTGTTCCAACACCAACTGGATAGAAGACCCAACTTCCAGTTACACAGGCTCTAACCTATATAACAGAGAACACTTGTTCTCCCTTGCACCACCCTACCACCTTGGTTTCCCTGGCTGCAACCAGATGGAAGATACAACTCCCTGTGTTCAAGCACCCACTTGAACCTCTGAGGACAATAGTCCTCCCTAGCACCTCCTGACCACCCTGAAATATAAAACTTTGTTTTCTGTGAATTTATTACAGTGATTCAATAGTTTTCATTTGCTTACCAGGATTATCATTGTTCAGCTATGCCGCTCTACTCTTCCTGCATCGGTGTCTCCCTTCTTGCATCCTCTTCAGCTTTCTGATATTATCCTCTGTCTCAGCATACACACCTCAGATTTAGCTTCCTCTCACAGATATACATCTTTGATATGTGCACTTTCTGCTCTCTTCCATTATTCTGTTATATTCAACTTATGTTCCTCATCTCTATTTTTCTTTTCACTACGCATACTGTAATTTTACCTTTCTACAGTTCAATTCATTTTTCACTCAGCACAACCACACCTCGAATCTTCTTGGGCAAAAATGCCTCAACAACTGAATCGCCAACCGTCCAAGAACCATGATTTGGTTCTGCTAACTAAATCATAACTGATCGATTACCTGTGAGGTGAAACAGTAACCCTTCGATCAAGTTTCCAATTAACCAACACCGTTGGATTAAATCCATAGGATTTCATGTTTATCTCATATGCCCATTAGCTGTGACCGAGCGCTAAACAAAATTTGAATTTTGTGATTTTTCATTTCGGCATTCCTGTGATGAAGTGTCTCGACACTCCAAGTCATGATCACTAAGACTCCGAGATGGAGCTTAGAACAGCTAGTTTCTTCCCGTCATGTGACCACTGGCGGTGACCACAGGCTGTGCCAAAAGGCGTTTCGTATTTCGTGAACTTATGAACTTCATCGAGCCTGATCAACGGTCGAGATCTCCAATGGTCTGATGGTCCAGATCTCATCGTGATCTCGCATATCGTGATTCTTGTGATGAAGGATATCGATACTCCAAGTCACGATCGTCGAGACTCCAAGATGGAGCTTAGCACCACTAGCTTCTTTCCCTCACGTGACCACCGACGACGACCACAGACTATGCCAAAAGGTGCTTCGTATTTCATGAACTTATGAACTTCATCGAGCCTGATCAACGGTCCACGATCTCGATGATTCGACGATCCAGATCATTTTGTGATCTCGCATATCGCGAGTTCCCACAATTCTCCATTGACTCCTCCAATGTGCAAGTTCGCGAAATTCCAATCGCTTGCCACATGTCCTATGACTCCAACAGTCAGGATTGTTATCACGATTTCACATATCGCGAGTTCGAACCTCTTTCCTTTGTATTTCCCGATCTATGAAAATCCAAAACAAAACCTTTATCATGCTTTTACTATTTTCCTCCTTCTTGGCTTACACTGTTGATATTTCCATTATCGCTACGCTACTGATCATGCTGAGGTTCACCATCAATGACAAACACTCATACTCTGCCTCTTTCTAAAAAACATGCCAACAAGAATCATATTGAATTGAGTCATTGTGAAATTTTCATTATAAAATGTTTTTGGTAACGTTTAAGACCCTAAATCTGAAGGCTATTCACAGAAATTAGTAAGGTATCTATGGTAAAATGTTCATCTTCTGGGTCATCTTAAATTTGTAGATACACCCTGTGGAAGATAGGGTATCTGACTAGTCCTATTGACTAGTCTCAAGCAGGTGTTCCGTGTAAAACAATCATAACTTATTCCTAGAGTATCCAAATTGAGTGAGACCAATTGCATTGGATAGTGGATAGATTGTAGTACTTCTGGTATGAATTTCATAATTTTATATCAATTATTTTGTGTGGGGAACTCTATATAAGTGAGACCTCCTGGAAAGGATAAAAATCAACAAGTTGTGGGGAATTTACCGTAAATTCCACTTGGCACATCCAATTTTGATCAGACTTGTGGCATTGCAGAGAAGAAATATCAAAGACCTACAAAAAACAAAATTTCATACTCAGAAGAGCCAAAATTTGGGAGATACAATAAAAGGAAGATTTTCTAACAGAACCACCTCAAAATCAAGGTTTCAAGTGATACTTGGCCAACATGCCACCAAAAAATGGAACTTCTACACCAAGTAAGCCTCCAAAAAATCATACTTGGACTCTTGATGAAGGTGAAGAAATATGTAGGGACATAAATGATTTACAAAAGAATATAGTAACAAAAGATGAATTACAAGAGATGGAAGCTAATTTGGAGGAAAAAATGGACGGTTTAAAAGAGGAGATCATGGAAGGATTGAAAATTTTCATAATAAAGAAGACACCTGAAAGTGAAAATGTATCCCATGAAATTCATGATGAGGACACAAGGAAGGTGAATCAAGAATGGAGAAACTCTAACTTTGGGTTAATACCAACCACATTCCTAAGATCGATATGATAAAGTATGATTTCAAGGACCCTATCACATGGATAGTTTAGATGGAGCAATTCTTTGATCTACATAATGTGCCACATACACAAAAGGTATGAATTGCTTCTTTATTTTTAGAACGCAATCAATTTGTATGGTATAGATGGCTTTGTTCTCTCAAATCACTCGTCACTTGGACAATTTTCATAGAAGAAATGATAGCACACTATGAGGATACAAGGAGCAATACCTTATTTAGCCAATTGATAAATCTCAAGCAAAAGGGTTCAGTTATAGAGCACATTGATGACTTCCAAAGATTGAATATAAAGGTAACAAATATTCCATATGAGCACTTGATTGATGTATTCATATGAACTTTAAGAGATAACATTCAACATGAGGTTTGCCTTTGGGAACCCAAATCATTGGAGAATGCATTTAGGGTGGAAAGAAATGTTGAAAGTAAAAATATGGCTATGGCTACTATAAGGACCAATCCTAACATCTATAGAGAGAATAATGCTCCTTCTTCTAAAACACCTCAACCTACAAGGTTAACACCTCAACAATTGGAGGAAAGAAAAGAAAAACGTTTATGCTTTAATTGTGACAACAAGTACAATAAGGGGCATAAGTGTGGTGAGAAGAAATTATTCTACATATATTGTGAAGAGGAAGAAGAACAAGAACAAGAACAAGAACCAACTCAAGATGAAAACATAGAAGAAATTTCATCTAAAGAGTTGACTCCCGCAATATTGTGTAATGCATTGGATAGAATTAGCACTCCTCAAACCCTCAAGATCGAAGGATATATAAAAAGTAAAAAGGTAATAGTCCTAATTGATTCTGGAAGTACTCATAATTTCATTCACTATAAATTATCCAAAGATCTCAATTGCTTTGTATATCCAACACTATAAATGATTGCAGCTGGAGGAACTATCAATTGCTCAGGAAAATGAAATAAGATCAATATTACTATGAGGGAATATGTCATGAATAGTCCAATGATTGCTATTCCCATGGGTGGTGCTAATGTTGTACTAGGAATCCAATGGTTACAATCATTAGGAACAATGGATTTTAATTTTCAAGAACTTTTCATGAAATTTTCAATGGAAGGAAAAGAAATTGAGTTAAGATGTATCACAGGGAAACCCGATAAGGTGATAAGCTCTAATGGAATGACAAAATTATTGAAAAAGGGGCATCAAGGTTTTATTGCACAACTATTCTCACTATATGTTCAAACATCTAAGCCATCTATTCCTCTAGATCTCCAAGGGATCATTGATAAGCATTCCAAAGTATTTGAAGATATTCCCAAAGGTCTTCCACCCACTTGAAATCATGATCATGATATTCACCTAATTCCTGGGAGTGTTCCTCCTAACCTCAAGCCATACAGATACCCTTATGCCCAGAAGAGTGAAATTGAGCTCATGGTTGAAGAAATGTTAGAGGTTGACATTATTAGACCTATCCAAAGTTCTTACTTTTCACCAGTGGTAATGGTATTCAAGAAAGATGGCTCATGGTGTATGTGTCCATATTATAGAGAGCTCAACAAGATCAATATTAAAGATACGTTTCCCATTCCCGTCATTGATGAATTGTTAGATTAAATACATGGAGCAATATATTTCACAAAGTTGGATCTCTGTTCAGGGTATCATCAAATTAGAATGAAGGAAGAAGATATCCCAAAAACAACATTCTGAACTGATGAAGGCCATTATGACTTTTTGGTCATGCATTTTGGCCTTACAAATTCACCTTCCACATTCCAAGGGTTGATGAATTCCATTTTCAAGCCCTTCCTTCAAAAATTTGTGTTAGTATTTTTTGATAATATATTAATCTATAGCATGTCTTGGGAGGATCATGTGAGACATGTTGACAAGGTGCTACAACTACTAAAGGAGCAACAACTATATGCCAAACCATCCAAATGTTTCTTTGGAGTGAAGGAGGTAGAGTATTTGGTTCATATTGTATCTCATGAAGGTGTCAAGGTAGACCCTAACAAGATTAATGCCATGATGGACTGGCCGATTCCCAAAACATTGAAGAATCTTAAAGGATTTTTGGGTTTGACAGGTTACTACCGCAAGTTTATTCAACACTATGGAAGAATAGCATCACCTTTAATAGAACTAACTAAGAAGGATGCATTTTCATGGACTCCAGAGGCAACTAAATATTTTGAACAACTTAAAGAGGTGATGTGCAAAGCTCCTGTCTTGACCAATCCAGACTTCACAAAAAACTTTATTGTGGAATGTGATGCCTTGGTAAATGGAATTGGTATTGTCCTAATGCAAGAAGGAAGGCCCCTAGCTTTTGAGAGTCGACCACTCAAGGGAAAGGACTTACACAAACCCATTTATGAGAAGGAAATGATGGAAATACTACACGCATTGAAGAAATGGCATCCTTACCTAATAGGTAGGCACTTCAAGGTCAAAACAAATCATGATAGTCTTAAATACTTCTTAGAACGAAGAAAATCTTTAGAAGAACAACACAAATGGGTAAACAAGATATTGGGTTATGATTTTGAAATCGTCTCTAAAAAAGGGAAGCAAAATGTTGTGGTGAATGCACTCTCAAGGAAGGATGAAGATGGTTAGGCCTTTCTCTGTGCTATCTCGATCATCCAACCCAATTGGATAATAGAAGCAAGGGATGAATGGAAGAATGATGAAAAACTATGGACTCTCATTCAAAGGTTGCAGCAAGATTCCACTACATTATATGCATTTACATGGAAAAATGATTCACTATGGTACAAATATTGCTTGTATTTATGTAAGAACTCCCAACTCAAACAAAGGGTACTATTGGAATTGCACACCTCTCTAGTAGGAGGGCACTCGGGATTTTTAAAAACCTGCCATAGGGTCAAGAAGGAATTTTTTTGGGATGGCCTTAAAAATGGTGTTCAAAGGTTTGTAGCAGGATGTTTGGTTTGCCAACAAAATAAGGTGGAAACAATTAAGACCCCAGGTATTTTACAACCATTATCCATCCCAAGTCAACGCTGGGAGGAGGTTTCCATGGATTTCATCATAGGGTTACCGAAGTATGACGGAAAGAGTGTCATCATGGTGATTGTTGATAGATTGACCAAGTACGCACACTTGTGTGCACTCTCTCATCCCTTCAAATCTAGTACAGTTGCCACCACATTCATGGAGACAGTTCAAAAGCTACATGGCAGCCCAAAGATTATTATAAGTGACAGAGATCCCATCTTCACTGGACATGTTTGGACATAATTATTTTCTTTTTTGGGTACTCAATTGGCTCATAGCTCATCCTATAATCCTCAATCTGATGGAAAAGATGAGATAGTGAACAAATGTCTGGAAGGCTACCTTCGTTTCTTTGTCTCTGATAAACAAACACAATGGTTTAAATGGTTACCCTTGGCAGAATGGTGGTATAACACTTCCTTTCATACTGCAACAAAAATGACACCATTTATGGCACTCTATGGATACCACCCTCCTTCCATCACTTCTTCTCTAAAATAAAAATCTAAGTTTCAAGCAGTGGATGATCACATCGAGCATCAAAAACAAGTTCTCCAAATATTAAAGACCAACCTGACCATGACGCATAATCATATGAAACAACAAGCAGATCAACATCGTAGTGAAATAAGTTTTGAAGTAGGGGATTGTGTGTTTTTAAGACTACAACCATACAAACATATGTCCCTCAATCAAGCCAAGAAGGATAATAAATTATCACGAAAGTACTATGGCCCTTATAAGGTGTTGCAAAATATTGGTAGTATGGCATACAAATTGGAGTTGCCTGCATCTTCACGAGTACACACAGTTTTCCATGTTTCATGCTTAAAGAAGTTTATAGGTGACAAGATCCCAGTTCAAACTATATTTCCATAACTTGACGAGGAAGGAAAAATCATATTGGAGCCTGAAGCAATCACTGACACAAGAATTTGCCAGCTGAGGAATAGATCCATTTCAGAGTATCTCATTAAATGGAAGAAACTATTGGCTGAAGATTCCACTTGGGAAGATGAGTCTTTTATAAAGAAGCATCCAGAGTTACTCAATCATTGCGGACAACACTTGTCTTGAGGGGAGGGGCATGTTAAGCCCTAAATAGTGGCTCATTACCCCTTAATTCCAACATATTATATTAGTAATGGTATTTTATTTATGTCGACTTTAGTCCATTAGTTGTAATTATACCTCCTAGTCTCCTATATATACCAAGGAGACATTTTCATTTTGAATCATATTATAATTGAACATTTATGTGGGCATAAGGAGGTTGCCCCCTCAAAGAGGCTTAGTATCTGAATTTATCTCTTTTTCGAGGCGTTGAGTACTTATTCTGAGGTTTTTCTATGCTATATTGATATTTGGTTCCTAATAGGGTGCTAGAGCTCATTTATCACACTCACTCTCACAACTACATAAGGACAAATGGTGCACATGAATGGAGGAGAGATGCAAATTTTGTAGTAGTGACTTGGTCTTTGGTTATGGTTTGTACTTTTTTCCTTGGTTATGGTTTGGAATCTTTGCTTGGTACACTATATTTGGAGAGAATTATGCTACCTTGGTTGGATATTGGTTCTAGGGTTTGCTTCTGGAATTATTCTATCTGTCAAGGTTAAGGTGCTAAGGGGTGGCCTTTGTGCCTATGGTCGGGTGAAAATATTTAGATATGTTATATGGTGAAACAAGCACACCTATTATTTCTAACAGGCTATGGGCCTACACTATCTTCAGATAGTCTAACCATTGGAAGGTAGATTGGGATGATTTGTTCAGTTGCAATTGCAGTTGCATTCAAAGTTTTGTTGCAGCAACGAAATCCTAACCCTCGTGTTGAGGCACCTTAAGTGAAGTGCTTGACGTAATTCCTAGATAAACTAGTGCACCATAGCCTAGTGCACCTCCTAGTACTCTCTGCAAGCCAAGACGTCAAATTTGAAATTTTGATCAAAGTCAACATTTGACCAAGTCAAAATCTAAGGTTGACCAGTCAAAAGTCAAAATGGAAGGCAGTTATGAAGACAAAATACCTAGCATGAAGAAAGAGTATGGTGTGCCCAAGAGAAATCTACAAAAAGGAACATTATGAGGTTTACCAATCCTCTAGCAGCTAAACCTATACTCCAACAAAGTCATTATAAGGTTTACTGTCGTAGTTGGGTAACAAAGGTATGTACCTATACATGTTATTTTAATGTATATCATTAGCATGAGTGTGTTTGCATGGAATGTAAAAGGGATCTTGTCCAAATCAATGATCTTGGATTCGGTGCATTTAGAAGATCAACACACTCTCCATATTTGACTTGATATATCTCTTGTTGTTATGACATTATGAACTTCCAGTCAAAGTTATAAGAGGAATTTAGTCAAAATATTATAAGGTTGAGATTGTATTCTCTAACTCAGTTTTTTGTCAAGATATCATATTGTTTTAAGTTTAAGGGACAGGTCGAAAAGGAAACTTGTCCCAGAAGAAAAGCAATTCAAGTGGAACAATAACAAGACTCCAGGTTTTCATATCAAGTTTGACATCCTTATTGTTGTCACTTAAGTGAGTATTGATAAGCACTTAGTAGCTTATAGTACTCAGTGTACTTATTTGTAAATATGAACTAACACCTACTCTAAGAGATAATTCTTGTTCTTGTTCTCAGACTAGATCATCTTAGTAATGCTATCAAGAAACTATCCTTCATATGAAATATGTTGTATTGAAAACACTTTTTGTTTTTATTGTCTCAGGCAGGTTATTTCATGACGGATATCATGAAGATGTATTTCAAGGTTTGTAGCAATTGCCTCTATCCTTGTCCTTATTCTTGTTTCAACTTCCTATCATAAACATATTGTCTTGGATCTTTCTTTTTCTTCTTGTCTTTTTCTAGACAGGTACCCATATAAAATATGTTGACAAACCTTTGATGAACTATCTTTGAGGAAGTTGTCATAGAAGAAGTTTATAAGGATGAAATGATGCTTGCAACAACTTCCATATGGGAAACAATCAAAACAGATAGAAACTAACTTAAAAAGACTCAGAGGAAGTCAACAATTAAAAGGAAACCATAGCAGGCTTGTGACATTTTGTAGAAAGAAAAGAGAGATGAAACAGATGGAAGCATGGACTCTCTTAGATAGAGGGAATTGATTGCAAAATTCCATAAACATGCAGTCTCAGAATAAAAACAAGTAAGTTCTAGATACTTCTCATTCAGGCATGAAGTTGGGATTAGGAGGGAGATAATACCCATTGATATGGTCCATTGAAGAATCCATGAATACTTATAAATGGAATGTTTGATAGATACGAGGTGATATTTGAGGCTAGAGGGTTCTCCCAGAAGGAGGGAGAAGACTATGATGACAACTTGTTCCAGTAACTAGATATACCTCTACCTAAGCCATTATATCTCTTACAGTATCCATAGGCTAGATTTTACATCAGATGGATGTAAAGATCGTTCTTCTCAACAGAGTAATTGAAGAAGAATCATATGTAGATAAACATCAAGTTTTTGAGGTATAGCATAAAGAGACCCATGAATGTACATGGAAGAAGACCTTGTATGGATTCAAGCAACTTGGTGTAGAGCCTCTAATGTACAACAAAAGTGCGGTGAAAAATTCCTATGAAAAAGGAAGTGTATCGAAATAGTTCTTTAGAAGTCTAGGATAATGGATTGCAAATCCATAACAAACTCCCATGATGACATATATGAAGAAGTTGAGAGACTTTGATCCAATAGACGCGTCCATGTATCAACAATTAAATGGCTCGTTGATGTATTTAGAGAATACTCAACCAGATATTTTCTTTGTTGTGAGATTAGTTCCAAGTGGAACCTATCCATGAGAATTGAATAATTACAAAGCATGATTTGAAATGTATTTTTGGGATGTTTGAGTTATATACAACTGCATGAATTTACTGATTCATATTGGGCGGGAAGTGAAAATAACAAAATAAGTTCTTCTTGGATATGTTTCAGTTTGAGCTTTGCCACGATATCATGGGCTAGTAGGAAACAAAAGTCTATTGCACTCAACATTTCAAAATGCAGAGTATATTACAGCTTGTGATACTTGTACGAAAGCAATGTGGCTCTATAACCTAGTTTCTAGACTATTTGATCATGTGTTGAATTCAACCATGATATATTGTGATAACCAGAGCTTTGTGAAGCTCTCCAAGAACCCAATGTTCTATGACAGGTTGAAGCACATTGAGATCAAGTACTATTTTATCCATGATAAAGTCCAGAGGGGAGAAGCAGTTCTTTAGTATATCTCCATTGATGAGTAGATAACAAATATTTTTGGTAAAGCCTTTGTCCAAGATGAAACGTTTGTGTACTTAAGGGACAAGATGAGACTCATGGATATGACTTCCTTATTGGAAAAGGAAGTTATTACTCCCTAGGTGTGGAGGGAGCACTGATATGTTATTGATATATGGGAATTCATTTTCCATTTTGGAAAATGGTCCAGGTTGGGAAGTCACTTTCCAGTCTGGAAAGTGGTCCAATATTTTTTACGAGCATTCATTTTCCAGTTCGGAAAATGGTCCAAAACCGATAATCATGGTTCGACAGATTGTTTATGAACCATAGAAAACAATTCCCCTTGTGGTCAGTGTGGGGGAGTGGTCTAGGACAGTCATTCTCCTTGGTAGTCACTCTGAGAAGTGGTCAAGAAGAATGGTCCACCTCTCTAGAAAGTCATTCTTTTGAAGTTCACAGTTGTGAGTAGTTTCGAAGAATGGTATAATGTAGGTGGTTGGTGCAGGATAGTCATTAAATTGGTCTGGACAATCATTCCCTAGGTTAAACTCATTCTCCAGGTTTCACTATGAATCGTGCTGGAAGAATGGCCCAGTTAGGTTGAATGGTCCATGTTCAACAATCAACGACAATCATTCCCTAGGGAAGACTCATTGTCTAGGTTGCACTGTGAATAGTGCCGGAAGGATTGCCCAGTTAGGTTGAATGGTCTAGGTTCAACAATCAGGGACAATTATTCTTCTATGCTTGGGAAGATTATACTAGACATCCCATGGCTGATGTTTAACTTTTAGAGGGAATATGCTCTTCTAGATATCATAAATGTGAGTGGAAGAATGGCTCAAATGACTTAGTTTATATCATAACATTGTTGATGCAAGTTGATATCAGATGATATGATTTTTGTGGAGACTGCTACTATGGTGGATATGATCAACTGGTAGTGACTATGTGTCACTAGCTAATAGTCGTGTGCTACTAGGAGTGGTTGCGTACAATTGGATAGTAGTTGTATACTACTATGAATAGACACAAATGTGTTCTATTTGATGGCATTGTAGAAGCTATATTCTACTATCTGATTTCCATGGAGACTACCACTAGTTTTGGATATGATTCCCAGCTACATGGATAGTCAGTGTGTTGATGGACAAACATTCTCCAAGCAGAAAATGGTCTTGAAAGAATGAATTGTTGCTGGATAGACATTCTCCCCGTGGAGAATGGTTTAGGTTGAAATATTTCTGACGTATCATGGTGTTAAGAACCAAATACTGAATACAAAAGAAACACAATAGATATTCAAGAACAATATGTAAAATCTTCTTTATTACTATCAAACCCTTAGGGTAGGGAAACACCATACAATGAATCCTATTATGGAAGGGATCCTCTCCTTTTCACTTGCCTCTTCGAGGGGGCAACCTCCTAATGAGCTTCAAATCCAAATACAATACTTCTCTTCATGTCTCATTTCATTGCTTGAATCCCTTTATATAGTGCTACCATCACCTAAGAACATTCTAGAGGAGGAATCTTCTAGAAGTAGAACCTTCTAAGAAGTTCTCTTACATTTATTATATCTAATTACCCATTTATTATATATAACTACCATAGTGGGCCTTATTTAATAATATAGTGGACCTAGTCCACCTTACATTGAATGACCTCCACTATTATCATTATAGGCCCTCTAGGCCCCTCCACTACCTCTCTAGCTACCTTACATTCCATCCCCCTTATGAAAGCGTTGTCGTCAACGCTTGATGTACAACCATATACCAGGGTCCCATGGATAATTGTGGACCCTAATGCTGAAGAAGACTGAAAAACCAAGGTCCCATGTAGAAAGGAAATCCACCATGCTGAAGTAGTCCAACCACCATTGTAAGCCTGGGTCCCATGTCCAAGTGCTCATGTGAACTCCCCGTGGAATATTTTGGAACCCAATAACCAACTCCAAATGATTCTCCAAAGACTGACACCTATCATGTGGATCCAAATAAGAA
>ML796842.1:399414-410243 GCA_009831015.1 Picea engelmannii
TGAAGAGAAGTATTGTATTTGGAGCGGTAGCTCAATAGGAGGATGCCCCCTCGAAGAGGCAAGTGAACAGGAGAGGATCCCTTCCATAATAGGATCCATTGTATGGTGTTTCCCTACCCTAAGGGTTTGATGGTAATAAAGAATATTTTGCATATTGTTCTTGTATATTTGTTGTGGCGATTTTGTATTCAGTCTCTGGTTCTTCATAGTTATGAACGAGCTACAGGAAGTTGGGAACTTGGGGAAAAAATCAAATCCGTCTGAAATATCGAGATTTATTATTTTTTTAGCCAATTAAACATGTACGTGGGTTGCTTTAAGAAGAGTCGTATACATCTAGAAAAATGGGATTTTTAAAGATATTTTTAAGGAGGAAAAGGGGGATTTTTCTCCTACAAGCAGGAAAAGGGATGTAACTGAGGCCAATGATTTGTCATGAGCATATGTGGTGTCAAATGATGCTATAACACCTGGAAAATATTTTTCATCATATTTATAGAAAATACCTTTAAGTTGGCATTCATCAATTTCTGCCCTAGTTAATTTTTGGATCTAAGAGGGGAAGGAGGGGTGAGATTGGTGGGTCGGGAACAAGGAATAAAGGAGAGATTTATGATTTGGGAAGAGACGAATTTTTTTTCTTCCTTGGTGTGGTGAGTAGTTGGAAGCCATGTTAGAGGGATATCCATTAGGACATGATCTTAGATGTCATCCTTAAGGCCACTAATAAATAATTCATGGAATAAGGTGTCGGAAATGCCTTTAGTTCTGAAAGATAACTGCTCAAAAGAAACGATGTATTATTCCACTGTACCAAATTGCTTTGATTTGATAAAATTACACAAATGATGTGTGTTAGTTTCAAAGCACTCATAAATGTCTGCAAAAAATGGGGTCCAAGCATTATACCCTCTGTATGAATTTTTATGCCATTTCCACCATTTCCAATGTTCAAGATCCAAATAAAATACACTGATACAAATTTTAGTTGAGTCATCAATAATTCCATTCAAGGAGAAATAATTTTCCATTTGAGTGACCCATCTTGTGGGGTCTGAGCCATCAAATTTATCCACCTCAACTTTGGGAAGACGTAGTTCACAAGTATGTGAGTTAGAATGAAAGGCCATGGAATGGGATGATTCAGTTCCCTCTAGGTGTGGAGGTTGTGCATAGGAGAGAGGATTGTGGGATGGCATAAGCATTGTTGTCAATTTTTCCACAATGATATGGAGGGTTTATAGTTGGGTGAGACGAGAATTTATAGTGTCCATTTGGTTGAGTTGGGAATTTATTTGAGAAATATTAGAAGTAAATTCATTGATATATTTCTTGGTATTCTTGTGGGATCTGTCCAAGGAAGTGATGTGACTATCAAATTATTGGTTGTGGGTGAAATCCATTTGGGAGAGAAGTGGGAAAGACTAGGGAGGGTGGGTCTTTACGAAATGGATTAAGAGAGAGTGGGATCACTATGATTAAGGTGAAGAGAGGAAGCCAATGGGATAGGTCCCAAGTACATAGAAAACAAGGATTATAATGGAGGGGTACCACTACGATTGGTTTAAAAGAGAGGAATCCAGTGGGATAGGTCCCAACTAAGGGTTCCACTCAGGTTGGGTGGGTCCACAAAAAAAAAGGATTACAAGAGAGGGGTACCATTTCCATCAATGTGAAGAGAGGAAGCCAGTGGGATAGGTCCCAAATAAGGATGTCGACAAGACCACTATTTTTTTTACTCTTGTGGAATTATACTCTTGTTTAAATAATACTACAGTGACAGAATACCCAAATTCTTAATAGTTAAAAATGTGTATAAATTTATCTTCTTGAATGCAGGAAGTAGGGTTGTGCACAATGGATGTGTAAAATTTCTATTGTTTGTGTTTTGTTGATGTTTTTTTCCGTTTCATCCGCAAGGGTTAGGGTTACAAGGGTTCCTACAGATAAGGGTTTTCCCTGTGTTATAGCTCTCTGATATACCAGTCGGGTCCAACAATAGTAATTGCCCCAATATCTCAGGTCTCTAACTAAGGAGGCTCGACCATACCCTTGGTCGTACTACCTGATTACCCAGGTACGTGAGAGTAGTATTCTTGAGTGTTGTTCTCGATGCCACTATAACATTCATGTGGTTGATTGAATGATCTACAACTGGTTTCAAGAGACCTGTGGGACTCCCTATATACCTGAGTGCACATGGGAGTGAATGGCCATGTACATGTGTTATCTAATGTGGTACTACTCGAAGGGGTACCAACATGGGTTACAAAGGTTTCCAACAAGGTGAAACAATGTGTTCCGAGTAACCACATGAAATTGTCTGTATTTCCTGCGTGTAGTCTTCCCCAACCACAATTTTACTCATTGAATGACAAATCATTGTGCTTTAAAGAAACTGATAGTACATGTCTCTAGCCTAAAAATATTCTGTAAAAATATGCAAAGGAAAGAGCATTGATACCACGTGTAAGGTACCAAAGGTAATATGCAGAGCATACTTTTTTTTTTATCACAATTGTTAGTAGAAAGAGAAAATAGATAGCACAATGGAAAAATTGATCCAAAATATGACACCTTTATTATATTGATAGGAAATTTCACTTGTGTCTTTGAGGAGGAAACCTCCAACAGATCAGAGTTCAAGTACAAAATGATTCTCAAGACAAAAAATTTCCATGCTTTCTACCCATATTTATACTATTTCTATCTTCTAGAGAACATTCTAGAGGAGAAACCTTCTAGTAAGTCTTCTTACATTAGACATGTTCACATTATTACATAGGCCTTATTTACTAATGTTATCCTTTATTACATAGAAAAACATATTATTCTATCTACTTGAGAGGTAAGGGAGGTTAGGACCTAAAATGTTTTGTATCGAGGATGGAGCTTGTCAGGATCATGTAAGTACTTCCCAAGGGGTGTTAGATTTTCCAAAGTGGGATGAAGTTAATCGATTTCACGGTACCCTTACACCCTTGTTTTTTTCGGACAATGAGCATATGGAAGTTTATAGATATAGTGTGGAGGATTTTCCAATGAAATTCTATGTTTCTATTCCTAGGGTTTGTGAATCTATAACTAAGTTGGGAGGTGTGGATTTTATTAGGGAGAAACTTGATCGAAGTCTCCAGCAATGGGGACTCCTAACAATATCTATCTTGGGCCCAAAAATGAGAAAGTGGAAGGTGGTGACAAGTAAAGGTGGTGGAGTCTCACTGGTGGTTGGAGATGCGTAATACCCTTGTTTCCCCTAGATTGTAATTAATAATTAATTATGATCACCATCCTATGGCATGGGAACAATGTAAATGTATTATTGTTTGAATTTCCAATAACTGACTATGGGGGTGAAGCCTTGAAGTATTGTCCATGATATCACTAGGGGACATAAATGGGAAAACTATAAGAGAGGGTTCATTATGTCAAATGATTGTAAATTTCCCCTTGTTGGGAATGATAAACCCCCTTCATATCCCAAGGAGAAGAATCAATTAATGAAGGAAGGAATGGTGGTTGAATACTCAACCACCTGCATGAATGGAAGCATGGTCTGACTGAAGAATTTCATCCTGAAGTACCGCAGGGTCTGGCAGACCAGGATGACCAGAGTTTCCTTTTGACAGAAGGAACATGATAGGTTGAGGACCATCCTGGGAAAGGATATAGAGAAAATGGAGACAAGAGAAGACACAGGAGGAAGAGGCACACGTGTGAGGATCTACAGAGAGATGTAGATACATTAGGAAACATACAAACAATAGAGGAGAACACATGAGGCTCTCCAGCTAAGAAGAAGATCTCTGAGAATCTTACAGGAGAACACAACCTAAGTAAGAGACTGTGAGCTTGATGCTAAGGAGGCATTTGATAAACCTTGTAGAGACCATGACAGAGAAATAGCCTCTCAGAAACTGCAAAAGTTCCCTAGTGATATCATGGTTTGGCACGGGGGTGGCCAGAGTGCTAAGAGTGAATGCCTCTGAACCTATGGTTTGGTGGAAAGGCACACATCCACATTCAGTTTGTTGGCTATAATCTGAAATAGATAAATATTATCATTCTCTGTTTATATATATATTGGATGAAATGATGAATGTTTGTGTTTATGGTTAAGTCCTTCAGTATTTGAACAGTTATTAGAAATGCTCTTTGGCTTCTGTAAACTGTTATATTTATATGATCTTTGAGTTTTCTCAGTCTAACTGCTAGAGATTCATGGGATGTGAATCCAAAAGAGAATCAGGGTAGGATTGAATGAAATGTCTATGTCCTGTTGATCCTTTGAATTCTCCTTAGCGGGAATGTCAAGTTCATCTCTGTGGGAGAAGGGGTGTTTTCCCTTCAGACTATTCACCCATCTTACCGAGGGCTCATGCTCGTATTCTTAAACCCTTTGCTACAAAAAGGGATTTTCACTTAGCCCCTAAGTTTTCCCAAAGGACCCATGTGACCAGGGCCTATAAACCATACGCTAGTTCGAAAGGAGATAGCTATTTCGACTTCGGGACTTATGATTCCACAATCCTCGAAAATAGCTAAAGGCCAAAGTCACAAATTGATGAGGGTCATCAATTTGGGGATTCAACATGAGTCTCTCTCAGCTGTTAGATCGGGTGTAGGAAGGGAAGTGTTAAGTGCTTCAATGAAGAACTACTTCTGGAGAATAGGAATGGTCTAGCATCGAAACTCCCGAATGTCAGAGTCATGGAGTTAATCTCGACCGTTGGAACTAGAGGGACACGTGTCCACACATCCACGATTATCTGTAATTTTGAGTATTCGACGATGTAGAGATGCACAAGTTTCCTCTGAAGGTATGCAAGCCGAAGTAAATCCTAGTCGTAGATGCCATTTACGCATGGTGGTAGATCTACCGTGGTCCATAAATAAATACGGGAGATATACGCTAAACTCTTGAATGTCGAACTGCCAAAGTGACGAGGACCATTGGATGAATGGGTACATGAAAAGAGATCACGTGGTCCAGAGAGTTCGTACCTCGGAATAATTTGGCCAAGGGTTTTCAAGGAGTGAAAACCATCAAAGTTGCGAACACCGAAATATATCTCGGTCGTTGATAGGAAGAGGATGTGTGGCACCAAATCCAAGAGTCCGGAGACTTATCTCTTCGAGGGATTTGCATCAAGAGGATTCAGTAACCTCCGAAGCCAGTGTTGTAGGAAAATCTCCATGCGGACAGGTAGATTGCCTCAAAGAGCTTGACCCTAACTCTAAGACAGAAAATGTTTAACATGGACACTAACTTCCTTTCAAATCTATACAAACTAACACATGAGAAGGAAGGAGAAAAAAAGTACCTATTTATTGGCGTTTGTCCCTGCACACTCCGAGTTGAGCTCTGATCCTTTTCTCCTCACTGAGTCCTGTAGACAAACAATATACGACCACTTCCTACTCTATTGATATTATCTTGAAAACAGATCTATCTATCAATGATAAGTTTATGTAACATTAGACACAAACTAGAAACAAATAGGCCAAGTGTGTCATATTAATGAGAATAATGACAGCAGTAATTACAATCGTAGATGTGAATGCGACAGCTTTGTCAAGTCCCCTTCGTCTAACCCTTGCCTGAAAGATCCACAACCTAGATAACAACAGCTTCAATGATCACTCTCCTTTGTCTAACTGTGTGTTTCCTATGAGATCATAGGTTTCATGCTAGCAAGTCTTCCTCCTTTCCACCATCATAGAGCCTGATTATATAGGTTAAGAGGAGCTTAACCTCTTGAGTTATCTTTAGAACAAGTTGGGGAACTTCCTCCTCAGATCAGGGATCTCCTGATGAAACCAAGAATTTGAATGCAACTGCCTCCTAATATTGAAAGATCCTCCCCTTATTCTCCTCAACGGGCCAACTACTGCCTTAGATTAGGCAACTCTCCTTCAAAAGGGGCATCAGAGCGTTGTAGTGCTCCCTAAGAAGCTTGAGGGGAGCACCAGTGCCCTAAAGGTGGGTAGCGTTCCTTCATAGGGGGAAGGGGAGCATTATAACACTCCCTGAAGCCTTATAGGGGAGTGACAGTGCTTTCTAGGCTGATATAAGGGAGCGCTCACCCCTAAAACCTTTGATCAGAAGCTCTCTTCAGGTGTTAAGAGTTCCTTGAATTCAGTTAACCAGTTCTCCTTCTCCAAACCCAGTGTATGAGATATTTTAAGTGCCTCCATAGTTTCGTCGTCAAGGCAGTATGCTTGAACAGTGTTTGCGACACTTATGAACAACTTGCGACACTTGAAAAAGTTGTAAGGAAGATTCGACACTTACGACAATTGAGAGGAATATGCGACACTTATCCAGTTGAGTAAATTTGGCGTGTAGCAGAATGCCCCCCAAAGCATGAATTTATAAGATGTGAACTGATAACTGAAATGCTTTGTAGACGTTCAATCAAGGGTATAGACTCAGAGAACCTGACGGAATATGCACACAAACACCCAACAAATATCATGACATGTTTCAAAACCCAAGGCAGGCATACCTATGCTTGGGTGATCAGGGCTTACAAGACATGGCCGCTATAAAATGCACTGCGGATCCATAATTGTATTGATGAAAAAGGTATAGCCACCAAAGATACAATGTGGATCTATACTCTGACGACTCGGACTGGTCGTAGCCACAAAGAATACACAGTGGATCTATGAGATGACAAGACATAGCCACGACCAATACAAAGTGGATCTATGTGACAGTGTATGTGTTCTTGTCCAATAAAAACTCCTTCGCAACCTGGGCAAAGTATATATCAAAGTGGTTACTCATCCCAGGGTCTTCTCACCAATCCCAACATGGTACGATCCTAAACATGTGAATAGATGTCTTGATGTCGAACATGGAAGAAACCACTTGATTACCGGTCAATGGTGTGAACCGTTAACAAGTGCAAGGGAAATCACCATTAATGTCAATGATTCCCAAGGTACCCTAGTACATTCCAGTGAATGTGAATAGATGAGATGAAGTCAAACACCTATGGAATCATTCGATAAGAGGTCAATGATTTAGACCTACTATCAAACGTGAGGAGGCATGCCATTGAGGCATGCAGGTCCCAAAGTACTAACTGGTTTCTAAGTCTGATTCCCGGATAATGTGTTGAAGTTGACAGGAATAGACTCTTCGAGGGAGGGCCTTGATGTATCCCCCATCAATGACAAAAAACAAATATAGAGATGTAATTGGTAGAGAAAATGGACATGGACTGACACAGGTTTTGAGGCAAGATATTTGGGATGGCTAACTCTCGAGGAAGATACTTCCCTTGAACACTGAGGCACAATAGAAAAACATGACATGGACCAAAACTATGCAGTGTATATTGTGACTTGCGTCGAGTGACCCAAAGGAGAGAAAGGAACTCAAAGAATTGGCTCAGTGCAGAGGTTTAGTGGACTATGATATATGCAAATGAATACGTGTCATGTTCAAGGGCGACTCTAAGAAGTGTTGGACGATGTTCTCAAGAGACTGCTCGGCTTGCTCCTTTCAATTTTTTCCCCCATCCAGATAGATGAGTACCTCTTTTTGAGTTAATGAGCTCGAGGAGGATAACACATGCTCGATATAACTCACCTTCGGTAAGTTCCTCTTCCTTTGTTTAACGACCCGGAAGAAGTAAGGGTTCGGTCCCATATGGGCCTGTCGATGTGTGATTTAACGAGTCCAAAGACAAAAACTCGAAGGTTTTTAGGGATTATAGAGTTTGGAAAAACACTTAAAAGAGAACTCTCTCAGTTCATTTTTCATACAGTAGTCCAACGAGACCGAAAAAGGGTTAAACTATCGCTCGAAAGATGCCCTTTCTGACCTTTTAACGAGTGTGAAAGGAAGCAAGGTCACTCGACAATCTTTTCATATTTAGAGAGTCTGAAAAGGGTTTAAAGTAGACTCCAGGGGGGTTCCTTTTTCGTATAGTTCGTATCCATACGGGTCCGAAAAAGAGATAAAAGTTTACCTGGTTACGTTCTCATATTATCGAGCTCGAGAATGAACTAAGACTATGCTCATAAGTGTGACAAGGTGAATAATCCATCAGGACTGCAAGGAAACCTGCGATGTCAAAACTACAAACCAGGGTTTAGTGAAGCCATTATACCATTAGAGAAACCCAAAAATGACTATACTTTGTGAAAAATGAAAAATTTATAAACAACAACACAATGAAAATTCATTTACCATTTCATTTTGCACAAGGATTGTGGAGTAGTGGAGAATCTCATTTCGAAGTGGATCTTGTTTTGTTCACTGTCGGAGCTACGGTTCACCATTTCGCTCGCCGTTCAGACCAGGTAGATGTCCATCCCTTCTTCTTTCAAAAACATGGTTTCACATTCATTTTAATAGCATCATTCATTTTAAAATATGAAGCCCTAAGTTACCCCAATTAGAACCAAATAGGCCTCTTTGAAAATCAATGGAAAAACGAGATTCTTTGTGAAAAAATGTTCTAGGAAAGGATGGCTAAGATGCCAACGCCCTAGAAGTCAATTAGATAGGTCATTTTTTATCAAGGAATCCATGAGAAAATCCCCACGCATCCATTAAATCATTTTGATCTTTTTAAACATTTTTATCATTGTTTGATGAATTTTAAATGCTTAAGAGAGGGTGTGGTGGTTATAAAGAGTGTGTGGTTACTTTTAAATGATGTGGGCATCTTATTTCATGTTTTAAATTTATTTTGAAAATTGTCGAAATTGTCAATACGTGGAAATAATGAGTTTCTTTATTTCTTTTTGTTTTGCAGGTAACTTTGGCAACCATGATTGAATGGAAGGAAAGAGAACATGAGATGGATGACTTCGCTGCCTTGCGGAGTCCTCGTACATGGGTCGCCTTGTGAGCTTGTGGTTTTCTCAAATTCTTCAAGTTGCAAAAGATGAAGAAAGAGATTTTATTGCTCGAACATATGATTGGCCTATGGGATGTTGCAGAGAAAGGATTCCGTATCGGCACACAGCTTTTAACCATTGAGTTAGAAGACGTGTATTTTTTGACTGGCCTCTAGAAAAGAGGGGTCCCCATATATTTTACCGGGCAGAGGGCGCTACCCGAGCAAGTGGACATGTATCTGGAATGCCACTATATCTCGGGAGAAAGACTGGTAGGGGGTAGAATCCCTATAAAGGATATTCGAGAGCTACCCCTCCGGTCTATACTATTTTCTATCATGAGCATGACAGGCAGTACTAGCGTGCACTTGGCTTCAAGATCGCAGGTGGCTTACGGTGTTCAGTGTTTGGAACCAACATTGTTCAACTGGAGTGCAGGGTTCCTTTGAAACATGAAGGAACAGATTTCACGGTGCAGGACTGGATAGAAGCAGTTTAGCTATGGCTCAGTTTTGGTCTCATTTTTTCTAGAGCGCATCCCTCAGATGCAGCCTCAGATAGCACTGGCGGTGCGACCAGTGGATGAACCTAGGATGGAGAGGTGAACCAGTCTGTCTCCAAGGCTAGTATCGGAATTAGAGTTCCATTTCACTGGCGATTTCTTTACCTGGCTGAGACGGTCGTATCTCAGGATAGATGACTTCCCTTATGCTGAGGTAGATTTCCGCGGGAGCATGGATTTTATTTTTCCCGTGGGGGAAGACTGGGATGTGTCAGGTAAGAGACTAAGCCGTACCTTGTCTAGTTTTTGTTTTTTGAGTTTTTGATGTATATCTATTTTTTGGGGGGTATGTAGAAGAGTTTTAATGGATGTATGTTTTCAACGTGTAGACAAGGGAGCAGTGTGCCCGACTGATATACCGGTACCAGGACGTCGTGGGGGCATCCCGATTGCAGCAGGTCCGACAGTACCAGTGCCAGGTCTCCAGGAGGTTGAGAGAAACCTCCAAGGCCTCACGATGGGCATTCCTCCTTTACGGAGGGGAGAAGTGCCTTTACATATGCAGAGGCACACTGTGGGAGTACCAGAGAATATCAATTCTCTATTGAGGCACGTAGTGCGTGCGGTGATGTGTTATTCGCAGCACAATGTAGTGCGGGGAGATTAGAGTCTCTCCGTTGATTATATCTTGTATTCCTTGTCAGGCAACGTTGTATGGGTGGAAAAGCCCAATATTTTGACTTTCTACATACTTTTTGATGTAATCCAAACATTTCAGTCACGCCATATATATATACAGTTTCAAGTTTTTACAGTGCCAATGATTTGTACATGATGATGTCTGTGATGTGTTTTTAATTTACATGTAATGTACAGTTTTGTTTTCCTTAACTCTTATATGTGGGAAAGATACCAATCCATGATATAGTTAGCTAATGAATCTGAAACACTATTAAGTTCTCTTGGAATGTGTCTATATTCAATGTAATCGAACATTCGCTCAAGGCAGAAAACTTGTAAGTGTAGACGTAGCAGGATAGGACTACGGATAGCGTAGATACGGTTGAGTTGATAAACCACGAGTTGGGAGTCTAAGTAAATAATGATGCAAGATATACCTAGGGAGGAGGCTTGGGTGAATAGTCCGATGACATCATGATATTCTACCATGTTGTTGGTTGCTGGTCCTAAGCAGATACCTCCTGAACTCACCACCTCGTCAAATTGGTAAATAACCCATGCTTCCGAAGCAATGTTCCAGGTATGTCGACTAGCGCCATTTGTGAACCCAAAAAAGATAGGAAAGGAAGACATCATCTGCGCATGAAAACACAAGCATAGTCATGAGTGGCAAAGGTAAAGACTCGAGCACGCGAAAGAAATAGACACACCAAACTAAAATACAATAATGTACAAAGTACAAATGCTAGGTGATCTAGGCATAGTACTTTTTAAGGTAAAGCCC
>ML796842.1:425734-450443 GCA_009831015.1 Picea engelmannii
GTGTCCTCAAACAAGTTTTCTCCAATCAAATCCTGATGTGATGCTAAACTTTTGAGATGCCTTCTAACATGCACAATCAATCATGAAGATGTTTTTTATTGTTTGCATATGAATAATGATCAATTCAACACAATGCTCGTCTTTCTAATTATCGTTTTGTATGAATGAAAATCAAACTAGCACAATCAAAAGTCATACAAACAATACACCCTTTTGTTGCAATTAAAATGAAAAGCAAAAGAAAAGAATCAATCAAAGAAAAAAAAAACTTCAAACCCAAAAAGAAAAAGTTGAAGAACAATGATCTTGACTAAAATCAAGATGAAGAGATCTGTAGGCCTTTGATGACCTTCACCAGGGTTTTTACTCAGTTAAACAGAGAGAAAGACAACGCATGGGTTTCAGACTCCAATCAATAGAAAAACTCAATAACAAAAGTGAAGAAGGCTACAGAATCCAAATAGTAAGATTTTTGTTCTTCAAAAAGATAGATGTCAAGGCTGGAAGAGAAGAAGCATTGACTCACAAGGTTACCCAGCAAGAGAGACACGGAGGCAAAACCCAGAAAGAGAAATTCTAGGAGGTTTATTGGCCAAAGGAGGGTTGGCACTCTGTTTCCAAAGGAAAGGAGTGTTATATCACTTTGTGCAAAGCTATTAGGGAGCGTTGGTGCTCTGTTAACACAGGGACAGGGGCGCCAGGTTCAAAAACTCCCAGAAATGTCAAAAAATTCAAAAAATTGCAATTCAATTTCAACAATTAAGATGAGTATGATGGGGTAGGGAGCCAATCAGCTCATGAAACCAATCAAAAGAGGAGTGAACCAGGTCTGAAATGATCAAGGGGTAGAACTAGGTCAATGAGGATAAATCAAAACAAGAAGTTTCGATTTGAGGCTATCTCCCCAGTGGAGTCGCCAGTTTCTGTTGTAGGAAAATCTCCCTGCGGACAGGTAGATTGCCTCAAAGAGATTGACCCTAACTCTAAGACAGAAAATGATTAACATGGACACTGACTTCCTTTCAAATCTATACAAACTAACACATGAGAAGGAAGGAGAACAAAAGTACCTATTTATCGGCGTTTGTCCCTGCACGCTCCGAGTTGAGCTCCGATCCTTTGCTCCTCACTGAGTCCTGTAGATAAACAAGATACGACCACTTCCTACTCTATTGATATTAGCTTGAAAACAAATCTATCTATCAATGATAAGTTTATGTAACATTATACACAAACTAGAAAGAAACAGGCCAAGCGTGTCATATTAATGAGAATAACGACAGCAGTACTTACAATCGTAGATGCGAATACGACAGCTTCGTCAAGTCCCCTTCGTCTAACCCTTGCCTAAAAGATCCACAACCTGGATAACAACAGCTTCGCTAATCACTCTCCTTTGGCTGACTGTGTGTTTCCTATGAGATCATAGGTTTCATGCTAGCAATTCTTCCTCCTTTCCACCATCATAGAGCCTGCTTATATAGGTTAAGAGGAGCTTAACCTCTTGAGTTATCTTTAGAACAAGTTGGGGAACTTCCTCCTCAGATCAGGGATCTCCTGATGAAACCAAGAATTCGAATGCAAATGCCTCCTAATATTGAAAGATCCTCCCCTTATTCTCCTCAACGGGCCAACTATTGCCTTAGATTAGGCAGCGCTCCTTCAAAAGGGGCATCAGAGCACTGTAGCACTCCCTGAGAAGCTTGAGGGGAGCGCCAACGCCCTAAAGGTGGGTAGCACTCCTTCAGAGGGGGTAGGGGAGCGTTATAACGCTCCCTGAAGCCTTATAGAGGAGCGCCAGTGCTTCCTAGGCTGATATAAGGGAGAGCTCACCCCTAAAACCTTTGATCAGAAGCTCTCTTCAGGTGTTAAGAGTTCCTTGACTTCAGTTAACCGGTTCTCCTTCTCCAAACCTAGTGTATGAGATGTTTTAAGTGCCTCCATAGTGTCATCGTCAAGTCAATATTCTTGAACAGTGTTTGTGACACTTATGAACAACTTGCGACACTTGCGAAAGTTGTAAGGAAGATGCGACACTTACGACAATTGAGAGGAATATGCGACACTTATCCAGTTGAGTAAATTTGACGTGTAACATCCGGAGCCACGAAGTAATGAGAAATGTAGATCTATGTATCTACATGGAATATTACATATCGTTAGATTAAAGAACTGATCACTTATCAGTTTATGATGATGTGGCTTGATGACGTCAGTCGATGTGACATGAACCACATTACGTGTGTCACGTGTCATCCAATACTTTTGGATGACTCACATACCCATTGTGCATGTTAGAAAATGACCCATGTCACCCCCTATTGAGGACACATGTCACCCTTTGACCCTCGCCACAAGTCAAATCATAGTTCGTGCTCACCTGGCCAGCATGTTTGGTGACGTAATCGGGACTCCGAGAGTTTGGATAACTTCTACGTTCGGAAGATTTTGGTCCTGGTACAATATGGGAACGTTCAACATAAATCGTCAATTCACCGAAGGGCCAAATCCATGTGGCAAGTTTTGGGAGATTTGAATGTAGGTTGATAAAGGAAGTTCCAACGACAATCACCGATCATCGAATGTCGATGGAACAACGATGATTGTCGACTGTCAAAACATCGAAACATAGGACGTTCAATGCTAAATGTTGAACATCGATCATCAAAGGGCCAAGGCCATGTGGCAAGATTTTGGGACTTCGGGGATTTGGAAAAAGGAGTGTTTCATGTCGAACGTCAAAGCCCCTTTTTAACCATAGATCTCGGCTAAGGATGTGAACCATTGATCCCCTCTATTGTTCAATGAACGCAGGCTCTTAACTTTCGGTTTTCAGCTCGAGGTCACGAGGAAGAACCTAATAACTGGTTCAAGTGCACAGTGAGAGATGTAAGTATCAGGGGAGATGATTAAGAGGGCTTTTCTTAAGTAAGGGATAGAAAATGCACCAGGGAAAGAGAAAAATCGATGCCCCATCCCTAGAAAGGGTATTTAGGGGTTGGGTGTGTTACAAATTGGTATCAAAGCATGGAAACAACACTTGGCCTACTTGGGCTCATGCGTGATTCGCATAAATGTTATTAGAGGACCTTAAGGGGTAACACCTTATTTTACCCATTCCTAAAAGGATTATTAAACCCCTGTTGAAGCGAGGAATGAAACCGCCTATTTTTAATAGATGTTTTGGAAATATTCATTGTATGTTGCTAATGTTTCCAAATAAAGAAGTTGACTTCATTGTGCAATCGTATGTGTTGTTGTACAGACATAAGATTGGGTTACCAAGTCTAATATGAACTTCTTGTGAATATTAATGCCAAAAATAAATCATTTGCATAAGTTCCTTGAGCAGAAGGATGCAGATTTAAAATTTAGTTGGAATTTTACACAACGACAGTGAATCATGCTAGTCTGTGGCAGAGGAAGCCTGCCATTTTATTTTTTGAAATGATAAGTTGATCCTATAAGATTCAGGAAAGGGAATGACCAAGAAAGAGGGTCAAGAATTTTGAAGCAACTAAATGAGAAAGGCATGATCGATGTTACTGAGAAAGAACACCTAGGACAAGGTTCCTTTTTAAGGGGGAGAAGATTGTAATACCCTTGTTTCCCCCAGCTTATAATTAATTATTAATTATGATCACCATGCTATGGCATGGGCAGGGATGATTTTAAGGATGGAAATTTATTTTAAAATGTAGAAACCTGGGCAAATCTTACTAATCCTTCATATGGAAACTATAAATGTTTGGCGATATTTTTGTAAAAATATTCAAATTTCTAAGGATTTTATATAGTTTTTATAAAATTTTGGCGATTTTTAAGGTAAAATAATTTTATCCTATAAAATTTGGGCAAATCATTTTTAAAATAGCGAATCTCGTTCTTGGAAAAACCATGGAAAATTAACCCATGAGCGAAATTTAGCCCCTAAAATCATCCATGGGCATGGGAACAATTTAAATGCCGAAATATATCTCGGTCGTTGATAGGAAGAGGACGTGTGGTGCTAGATCCGAGAGTCCGGAGACTTATCTCTGCGAGGGATTTGCATCGAGAGGATTCGGTAAGCTCCGAAGCCGAAGCCCTGAAGTAATGAGAAACATAGATCTATGTATCTACATGGAATCTTACATACTGTTAGATTAAAGAAATGATCACTTATTAGTCTATGATGACATGGCTTGATGATGTCAGTCGATGTGATGTGAACTACATTACATGTGCCACGTGTCATCCAGTACTTTTGGATGACTCACATACCCATTGTGCATGTTAGAAAATGACTCGTGTCACCCCCTATAGAGGACACGTGTCACCCTTTGACCCTCGTCGCATGTCAAATCATAGTTTGTGTCTGCCTGGCCAGCGTGGTTGGTGACGTAATCGGGACTCCGAGAGTTTGGATAACTTCTACGTTCTGAAGATTTTGGTCCTAGTACAATATGGGAACGTTCAACATAAATCGTCGATTTTTCGAAGGGCCAAAGCCACATGGCAATATTTTGCGAGATTTGAGTGTAGGTTGATAAAGGAAGGTCCAACGATGATCACCGATCACAGAATGTCGATGGAACAATGACGATCACCGACTGTCGAAATGTTGAAACATAGGATGTTCAATGTTAAATGTCGAACGTCGATTGCCAAAGGGAAAAGTCCACGTGGTGAGATTTGGGGACTTCGGGGATTTGGAAAAAGGAGTGTTTCATGTCGAACGTCGAAGCCCCCTTTTAACCATAGATATCGGCGAAGGATGTGAACCATTGATCCCCTCTACTGTTCAATGAACGAAGGCTCTTAGCTCCCAGTTTTCAGCCTAAGGTCACGAGGAAGACCCTGATAATTGGTTCAAGCGCACAGTGAGAGATGTAAGTATCGGGGGAGATGATTAAGAGGGTTTTTCTTAAGTAAGGGACTGAAAATGCACCAAGGAAAGAAAAAAAGTGATGCCCCATCCCTAGAAAGGGTATTTAGGGGTTGGGTGTGTTACAAATTGGTATCAAAGCATGGAAACAACACTTGGCCTGCTTGGGCTCATGCGTGAGTCACATATAAATGTTATTAGAGGACCTTAGGGGGTAACATCCTATTTTACCCATTCCTAAGAGGCTTATTAAACCCCTGTTGAAGCGAGGAATGAAACCTCCTATTTTTAATAGATGTTTTGGAAATCTTCATTATATGTTGCTAATGTTTCCAAATAAAGAAGCTGACTTCACTGTGCAATCATATGTGTTGTTGTGTAGACATAAGATTGGGTTACCGAGGCTAAGATGAGCTTGTTGTGAATATTAATGCCAAAAATAAATCATATGCATAAGTTCCTTAAGTAGAAGAATGTAGATTTAAAATTTAGTTGGAATTTTACCCAACAACAGTGAATCATGCTAGTATGTGGCAGAGGAAGCCTTCCATTTTCTTTTTGGAAATGATAAGTCGATCCTACAAGAGTGGGATTATGTTGATGGCCACTAACAGAAATAGTTGGATGTGAATGGATTCAAAGGATCTGTAGCAGTGATTATTTCTTTAATGGAGGATTAATTATGGTATATGTGTATACTCCCTCATGATCATATGAATGAGTCTGGTGACCATTCTATGAAAAGGGAGAGCATGCGTAGCTCTCCAGGTTCGAAGAGAACTGAGATTTTTTTTTATTTATGGGTACAAGAATTCTTGGGCAGGGTTTTTCTAATCAAGCCAATAAACAAAGTTGTAGATATATAGAGTGATTGAGTGAGAATTCATAGTAGCCTCCCTTGCTTGGTGGATAGGAAACTAGTCTTCCAGAATTCTTGTGGGAGGAGGAGAGTGACCTTTGCCCCTAACAGTTGCTAAACAAAAGGAAGAATTCTACGTATAATGGTTAATAATTTTTATGACCTAAATATACTATGGAGTTCTGAACTAGAATACTTAGCAAGTAACATAATTCAAAATTGTATCCAGGCTTTAAGGGAATAGTCCAAATATTATTAGACATTAAAATCTATTGTAAATAAGGTAAAGTGGTTAATTAAATGTTGATCCTGAGTGTGGTAAAGGAAGTGTTTGGGAACTTCTAGAAGGCCAATGGGTCATATTGACATCCAAAGGTGGATGATAACCATATGGAAATAGCTTGGTATACTCAGATAGCTATAAGATGGAGTTTAGAAAAAGATTCCCTTGTAGGAATCTATTGACCAAGAAGGGTTTGAGGCATGAAAGAGAAGCTTGATAAGTTGTCTTGTTGCCTTGGGGAGATGTTGGATTTTACCATATAATAATTTTGGGCTATTGAGTCATCTTAGAACACCAGAGGCAAGGATACTATCTTGTTGATTGTTGTCATACGGAAAGAGGAACATAGTTATGATTATGTCTTTTAAACTGACCATCTGGATATCCTGTGAATGACTGTAAGCTCCCAAAATAGAGGAACTCTTAGTGTTGAGTATCTCTGTGGAACTTGTTCTGAAAATGGAAGTAAGATCCTTGGGAGAAGGATCTGGAAGTTTGATGTGTCCATGTGCATGTATGACATGGAAAGGGTGCAAGCAATGAGCTTGCATGATGAACGTATGGGATGTGTGTATATGATTGAGTGCATGGATTTAATGCTTTGTGAAGCTTCTTGATATGAATCTTGATAATAATACTAGTTAGGTATGAATGAAATTAAATGTGCAAGTGATGCATATGTATGATGTAAGAATATAGGTATACTAAAGGCATGAGGTGACTGCCTAAATGAGTGAAATGAGAGGCAAGAATTACACTTGCCAAGATCGAATGACTACCATAGATGCACGATTGACTCCATCCTGAAGAGCCATGAAATTTCTATTTTGGATAATAGCTTAAGGGGCATGTGCTCCATTTCCCCAGGAAAGTCTAGTATAAATAGATGAAAGAGTAAACGAGCAAGGAGGCTATGTTGTCAGGATGAGAGGCAAATGATTATTCCTTTGAGGATCATATGAGAATGATTGTGAAAAATCATGAGTTGAGTAATGTTAAAGTAGATATGTATGCAGGCTGTGAAATATACCTATGATGGATACACACATGCTTATGATTATGCATATGGTTAAGTGCATGATGCATGTAAGTTAACAAAACCATAATATGGGTAGATACATAATTCAGATGCATGACAGGGATGCATGTTTATATTCCTTATGTAATATTTGGTAAACAGATGAAGCTAACTCAAGGTTGAGGCCATCACAGATAGTGATGGATAGGTAATAAGGAAGTTGCACGCTGAAGGAGTTTCTGGTGGAGGAACTGTGTGAAGAATTTGTCAAGAGAACAAAGTCACAATCTTAATCACTTCTCAGAATTGAGTAGTGGACTACAAACACACACACACACATATACAAGATTCCTAGATTACATTCTAACACAAAATATATGAGTGGAAAACTAACAAACGAATGTAGACCATTATGATAAATGAATGGTAATGTGCAACATGCACAGGTTCATGA
This sequence comes from Picea engelmannii, assembly GCA_009831015.1. Taxonomy (NCBI): domain Eukaryota; kingdom Viridiplantae; phylum Streptophyta; class Pinopsida; order Pinales; family Pinaceae; genus Picea; species Picea engelmannii. The sequence goes on from ML796842.1 coordinate 433,216, forward strand.
TTCCTTATGAACAAAAGTTTTGCTAGTAAAGCATGTTGATGTATCCTAAGGATTAGGGTGAGCCTAACCAAGGCTACTCAAGAAAGGAGAAGGAAGATCACAATAAGAAGTAGATTGCATAAGCAAAGAAGGAGAAAAGAAAGAGGAACAATTTTCTCACCCTAAGAATGTTGAATTGTTTAACAGAGTTGTACGTTGAAAAGAACAATTGTGGGAACAAGTACAGTTGGAAAAAGAAATTAGATAGATAAATAAGTTTGGGTGAATAGGATTGGGTGAGCCATATAAAGTAAAGGAAGTGTGGAGTTGGAAATGGGAAGAGCCCTAACTCCTTTCTTCTTGTATATTATGTTTTCTTTGGGATGAGGAAGTTGGTATGCTAATGAAAGTAAATGTTTTGACACCATAATGATGACGGTTGTATGACTGTGGAAACAATTGAGAGTTCCTTGTGTTTGACTCATGGAATCATTAAGGATAATACAATGAAGTACATAAAGATATGCTAGGGAATATTTGAAAATGTTTTATTGATTGAATGCGATGATACAAGCACTTTTATTTTACATGACGACTAATACATTTATGATATATGGCATGTGTAGAAAGGAATTAGAGTTGTTGAGAAGGAAAATTGCTAGTGATGGATAGCCTCAAGCAGAGGATGACTATGAGAAGGTTGTCATTACATTATTTTTGAAGGGACTTTAAAAGTCCCCATAGAGCACCATTGATGAGGTGATATCCGAGAGGGTGCTAGTAGCCAAAGAAAGTATAAAAAAAAATGTTCATACCTATGTGGAATAAGATATGAAGGAATTGGATAGGAAATCCTTATGAAAATATTACATTATCTCAAAGATATGTGAATAGAATTTGAGTGGAAATTGTATGCCATTTATACCCAAGTAGGGTGTGATTCAGGAAAGGAACCTGAATAATAGAGAGAGTAAGTCTATTCCAGCCAAGGATGAGTTATAATCCTTGTAAGAAAATTGCAGGAGTAAAAAGTATCATGAGTACGATAACCAATATAGGCATATTGGGAATAAATGTGCTCATAGTTAGCACACTGTAGGGAAGCGCTTTGAGGAAATGCATGTTTAGATAAAGGACAGACAATGGACTTTGCATTGAGGAAGGATGATCTTCCAATATTTCTACTTACATTGTATAGGTGTTAGAGAGAAGAAAATTTGGGTGGCCATGAGTGTTGACACCCTGGTTACTAATGAAGGAAGAATTATTGGGTGCATTTGAGAGAGAGACATATAGTTTCATATGTGCTAATTTGGGATCATGATCAGCTTGTAGTATGAAGTACAGTCCTGCTTCAATAATGAATGAGAATGAATAAGTCTTATGGTGAAAAGGGTGGTTAATCCCTAAATAACCATGGAAACGTGCTTGTCATAAAGTATGGCAAAATTGAAGCCAATGCAAGGTTGCATTGGGTGTGAATGTGGCCATGAATATTGACACATTGATTAACGACATTTGATATTTAAATTGCATTTGGGAAATTTATTATGTTGACAGGATGCTTACCTAATAATAATATTTCCTTTTTTCTTTATACCATGAATAGATGAAAATGACTTGGACCATTAGTATGCATCGTTTGAAAATATAATGTCCATGGAAACTAACAATTTTTTTAGCTGAGGAATGTTGAAGTTACAGGAGGAAAATAGGGTCTTGGATATGGTAGTGTTGTAATCCCATAAGGAAGACCAATTTCCCGTTGAGATAAAATGCTATGGGAAGGAAATTCCCATACTTGTGAATCTGGTTCTTGTGCGGAACAAATCTAAAAATAAATGGGGAATGTAGAAATTTGTGGGTAACATATTTGCAAGAAAATTCTGAATTCGAAATTGATGATAATTTCTCATAATTTTGTATACCTGTGATACAGGTGAGATGAAAATATTTTTCTAGGGAGGATAGATGAAAGATTTCAAGCCATAAAGTGTGAAAGAAGCTACTATTGAGACATGAGGACCCTGTGGTAAGCCATGATCTCCCTAGAACATGTTGTGTTGTGGCATCACAAGCCGAAGGGATGCCTCGACAAAAAAATTCTGAGGAATGCCTTGACTGTAAGGATCAATGAAATATCTGAAATTATTCTTGTGCGAGAAATCCTTGGCAAGGAAAGATGGATCACCTGGCGAATTGTATAATAGAGAAGGGGATTCCTAAGCCTGGGCCTGGAAGGTGAGTGACCACAAGGAAGAGGAGACTTTGATAATTCTTATAAACTAGTGATTGGGATCATGCACACAATGGGTATGTCCAGGAAAGATAGTGAGCCAAGAAAATCAGACAACCATGTGGATACGAATCCACGAACTGCACATATGAGTATTGTGCTAAGTTATGAAATTCTCTTGAATTTTATGTAACAGTAAAATGATTACGCATAAAAGCTATGATTAATATGTTTGTTGTCTAGGATTTTTGAAGATAGGTTATGAAGGCCAAGAGTCGGAAAAGGGAATGACCAAGAAAGAGGGTAAATAATTTTGAAGTAGCTAAATGACAAAGGCATGACCGATGTTACTGAGAAAGAACACCTAGGACAATGTTCCCTTTTAAGGGGGAGAAGATTGTAATACCCCTGTTTCCCCCAGCTTATAATTAATCATTAATTATGATCACCATGCTATGGCATGGGAACAATGTAAATGTATTATTGTTTTAATTTCCAATAACTGATTGTGGGGGTGAATCCTTGAAGTACTGGCCATGATATCACTAGGGTACAGAAATGGGAAAACTATAAGAGAGGATTCATTATGTAAAATGACCTTGAATTTCCAGTTGTTGGGAATGATAAACCCCCTCTGGATCCCAACGAGAGGAATCAGTTAATGAATGAAGGATTGGTGGTTAAATACTCAACCACCCCCATGAATGGAAGCATGGTATTACTGAATAATGTCAGCCCAAAGTACTGTAGGGTCTGGAAAACTAGGTTGACCTGAGTTTTCTTCTAACAAAAGGAACAGGATAGGTTGAGGACCATCCTGGGAAAGGATATAGAAAAAATGGAGACAAGAGAAGACATGAGAGGAAGAGGCACACGCATGAGGATTTTCATAAATAAGGAGAGACATCATACAACATACAGACAAGAGAGGAGAACATGCAAGGATCTCTAGCTGAGAAGAAGATCTATGAGAATCTTACAGGAGAACATGACTCAAGTAAGGGACTACGAGATTGATGTTGAGCATGCATTTAATAAACCTCATAGACACCATGATAGAGAAAGAGCCTCTTAGAAACTGTGAAAGTTCCCTAGTGATATCATGGTTTGGCTAGAGTGCTAAGAGTGAATGCCTCTAAACCTATGGTTGGGTGGAAAGACGCATACCCACAGTCAATTCATTAGCTATAATCTAAAATAGATAAGTATTATCATACTCTGTGTATATATATATATTGGATGCAATGATGAATGTCTATGTCTATGGTTAAGTCCTTCAGTATTTGAATAGTTATTAGAAATGCTCTTTGGCTTATGTAAACTGTTATATTTATATGATCTTTGAGCTATCTCAGTCTAACTGCTAGAGAGTCATGGGATGTGAATCCGTGGGAGAATCATGGTAGGATTGACTGAAATTTCTAAGTCCTATCGATCCTTTGAATTCACCTTAGTGGGAATGTCAAGTTCATCTCTGTGGGAAAAGGGGCATTTTTCCTTTAGACTATTCACCCATATTACCGAGGGTCCATGCTCGTGTTCTTAACCGCTTTGCTGCAAAAAGGGATTTGTGCTTAGCTCCTATGTTTTCCCAAAGGACCCATGTGACTAGGGCCTAGGAACCATGTGCTAGTCTGTAAGGAGATAGCTCTTTCGGCTTCAGGACTTATGATTCCACAATCCTCGAAAATATTCGAAGGCCGAAGTCGTGAATCTACGAGGGTCATCGATATAGGGATTTAGCATGAGTCTCTCTCAGCCATTAGATCGGGCGTAAGAAGGGAAATATTAAGCTCTTTGATGAAGCACTACTTCGGGAGAATATGAATGGTCTAGTGTCGAAACTCTCGAATTTCGAAGTCATAGAGTTAATCCAGACCGTTGGAACTAGAGGGACATGTGTCCACAGATCCATGGTTATCTGGAAATCCAAGGATTTGACAATGTAGAGATGCATGAGTTTCCCCTGAAGGTATACAAGCCAAAGTAAATCCTGGTCGTACATGCTAGTTACACGTGGAGATAGATCCAATGTGGTTCGAAAGGAAATTCGAGAGATATACATCAAACTCCCAAATTTCGAAATGTCGAAGTGAAGAGGATTGTTGGATAAATGGGTACATGGCAAGAGATCCCATGGTCTGGAGACTTCGTACTCCAAAAGAATTTGGCCAAGAGTTTTCAAGGAGTGAAAATCACTGAAATCACGAATTCTGAAATAGATCTCGACCATTGATAGGAAGAGGATGTGTGGCGCTAGATCCGAGAGTTTGGATACTTAGCTCTTCGGGGGATTTGCATCATGAGAATTCGGTAACCTCCGAAGTTGGAGCTGAGAAGTAATGAGAACTGTAGATATATGGATATATGTGGAATCTTTTGAACCATTAGATTAAAGGACTGAGAAGTTATCAGTCTATGATGATGTGGCTTGATGATGTCATTCGATGTGACGTGGATCAAATTATGTGTGCCACATGTCACCTAGTTTTGGATGATTCACATACCCATTGTTCATGTCTGAGCATGACACATGTCACCCTTTGTCCCTCATCGTGTGTCAAATCCTAGTTCGTGCCCGCCTGGCCAACATGGATGGTGACGTAATCTGGACTCCAGGAGTTTGGGTAACTTCCACGTTCGAAATATTTTGGGCGTGGTACAATATGGGAACGTTCAACATAAATATTCGATTCACTAAAGGGCCAAAGCCATGTGGCGATATTTCAAGATATTTGAGTTTAGGTTGATAAAAGAATGTCCAACGATGATCATTGATCATCGAATGTTGATGGACCAACAATGACCGTTGACTACCAAAATTATGAAACATAAGACGTTCAACGCTAAACGTTGAATGTTGATCGCCTAAGGGCTAAGGCCACATGGCTAGATTTCGGGACTTCGAGGATTGGGAAAAAGGAGTGTTTCATGCCAAACGTCAAAACCCCTTTTTAACCGTAGATCTCGACGTAGGATGTGAAGCATTGATCCCCTCCGTTGTTCGGAGAACTGAGAATTTGACAATACTTTTGGAACTCTCGAAGCTTGGGAACTTTCAAAGTGTCGAAACCTTCGCCAATGTAGGCTCTTAGCTCCCTTTTTTCAGCCCAAGGTCACGAGGAAGACCCCACTAACTGGTTCAAGTGCACAGTGAGAGATGTAAGTCTTAGGGGAGCTGATTAAGAGGGTTTTACTTAAGTAAGGGATCGAAAATGCAGGAAGGAAAGTGAAAAATTGATGCCCCATCCCTAGAAAGGGTATTTAGGGGTTGGGTGTGTTACAAGATGACCTTCATGTGAATAAGATATTAGATTTGTCAGGGAAGACTCTAGTTAGTATATTCCTTAGTAGGAGGTTTGACATGGAATATATCAATAGATGGGTAAATGAGTTTTGGTATCCTACCCTAGGATATGGACCCACCTTTCATATTTTTCAAGGGGTTGGTTAGGGTTTATTTTTCCCTTTGTGGTGGATGTTAATGTAGTTTTTAAGTGGTCTTGGTTCCTAGACAAATACTTACTATCCTTGAATCCTTGGACTCCATTGTTCAATATTAAGTATAAATTAATTGGAAGCACTATAGTTTGGATGAAACTACTGAAGTTGTCGATGGAGTTCTAGTATGAGCAGGCCATTAGAGCTATTAGGAATTTTCTAGGTAAAATAATTCATGGGGATGATAGTTTTTTGACGATTGTGACTTGTTTTGTAGTTAGGGTTCTAGTGAATATTGATTTTAGTAAAGGTCTCTTATAATCTCTGGATTTTTTCTAGGAGGGGAAGAGACACACCCAAATATTAGACTATTTGAATATTCCCTTTTGTTGCACATGGTGTCATGAACTTGGTCATGTGTTTAAAGATTGTGATAAGTAGTTGGTTAAGAAAGTTTGGAGGAAGAAGGATGAAACTATAATGGAGTTGAGGGGAGAATATGATTCTTTATAGACTACCACTTTTATGACAAGGAATCTCGTAGTTGAGTCTGGAACAGATCCTAACTAGAATATGGGTATGGATCAGGTGGCAGACCCTCCATGAGCTCCAAGGAATATTGTCAAAGAGGACCTCTCAATTTCTATTATTGAAGGCTTGAGGCCATGATTTTTCTATCCTTTGAGAAGTGGGGAGGTGTTTTCAGCAGTTGGTACATACACCCCATCCACAATCAGTCATATTAATTTGAAGGTTTCCATACATGGACATGAGATGGATATGTACTCTTATAAGTTAAATTCTAATTTTTCCTTCTTACCTAATTCTGAAATTAGGGAAGGTATGGGGGGAAATTCTAGGGTTCATGGTGGTCTATCGATACTTGATTGGAATAATAATGAGAAGAATAAAAATTCCTTGGTACATCTTGAGTCACAAACATAGCCTATTTCCCTAGTTCTCCCACTAGAATCTATGGACCTTTCAAAGGATTTTGACCCCTCTTTCCTTGTTTTTCATACTTCTAGGGTGGGGCCTTTGGCCAATACAACTTCCTCTCAGTATAGGGGTGGTGGCTATTATCAATTGCATCCCTGAAAGGGGTCCTCATCCCTATATCCTCCCAATTTTGGAGGGTTGGGATGTGACTCTCTGAAAGAGCTAGGGCCTACTTCAGTGGAAGGGAAATATTCCCTAAAATGAGCTCAGGAAAATGCTATAGAGGAGATTAACCAATGCCATCAAAAAATAATAACTGGGTCCCTTAGAGCAAGCCATGACCCATGTTTTGTTCCTCCATGAATATTATCTCAATAAATATTCTAGGGTTGGGGGAACAAGCCAAGAAGTTGTCCCTAAAAAGGATGGTTGTTACACATTATTTTGGTCACTCTAATGATGACCCCATAGGCATGTGTTCAGGCTTTCAAAAAAATCTTTCACATGAGGAAAATGGTTGATTTCTTCCCCTACAAGGCACATTTTGAGAATGATGTCACTATCTGACAGTGCTACACAGTGCAGAAATCAAGGATTTCCACAAGCTTCTCCATGCCTGGCCTATGGGATTTCCACATGTTGCTATATAGGTAGGGTGCGGTAGTGCTTGAAGCTAAGAAAAGGAAGAAGTTTCACGAAGTTTCTAGAAGGAGAATCTTCTAGAATGTGAGGTGGCCTCCGTATGGTTGTGATCTTACTGGTTTTTTTGATTTGTTGGGATCATTCTCATCCTAGTAACCACTTCATCTTATCCTATATAATAATGGATTTCTCATGGAAAAGGTGTAGAAATGTCAAGCAATATTGAGCAAAGAATAGGCTGAAGATTGTGTGAAGAAGCCTGATACAATTGATGCTTGAGGCCTCCATTTGTCCATGAAACTTTGTGGATTATCTTCATGAAAATTCGGAGAAAGTGTATGTGTGTGTTGGAACAAAGGACCACCAAAAGGGAACTTGCAACATCAAGGCACTCTGGTTGTATCTTCCACTTATATTTAATATGATACAGCGGCATGTTTCTTTCCCATAAAATCATTAGGGTTTTATTACATGACTCCTTGATCACATGTTTAGGTTTCCATTGAATCTATAATTGTTGCTTTCACTTTGGTTGGTTTGTTTCATTGCAGATATGATCTCACAAGAGCACCGGAGCGAAGTAGGGACAACATAGATATAGGGAAGAGATATATAAAGGTATGCATATGTTCCTTCTTTGGTGATAAATTCAATGGTAGCAACCTAGGGAAAGCATCATTTCCTGTCTGGTTTTTTTCTAGATCCAGGTGGATCTAAGGAGATTAGTTTATGTTTGCATTCATCGATTTATCCAATAACAAAATTGGTGACTCCACTGGGGATATGAATTGATTGTGGTTTTTTGTTGGCCATTTTCTCTTTACTTATTCTTTTCATTTGAAATCAGTCTCTGAGTTTGTGGGAGATCCATTCAGACTCTCTGGATTTAAAAATTCACTTAGATCCTTTTCCCTTCTCTCATAATTTCTTGATTTACAAAAACCTTCGCACTATACCTTATACATAGCATGCGAAAACCTCCAATTTCTGCACCTTGGTTGTTTTCTTCCGTGTGGGATTTCCTCACCCTATCTGTTTCTAGCCTGCGAAAACCATTAATTTTCACCCTGTGATATGCTATCAGCTTGTGGTGGCATCTGTGAATTTTTTTGAGTTAGTTCTTAGCCTCTGTTGATGCCCATTTTTTTCTTTAACCAACTAGAAATGATTTTTAATGCCAACATATGACTTTTTTCTGAACTTTTGACTTGTTGTTGATTGGTTTTCGGAGATCGAACACCTCTCTTAGTCATTTTCCAGTTTTCATTTTTTATTTTTAAACAACAAGGGTATAATCTCTAAGCTTGTATCTGAGTGCTTGTTTGATTAAAAATCTTGGATTGGATTTGAAATTTTGGATTGATTATGTATTCTGGATTTCTTGATGACTGAGAAGTTGTCTCTTCATTTTCATTTGAGGAAATACTTTCTTGTCATTTTTTATTTTTTGTCTTCATTGAAAGTTCGATTTGGGTGCTTGTTGAAGGTATATATTTTCTTGGATTTCTTGTCTTTTCTCTACCGTGCCCTTGATTTCGTCTCAGAAAGGAAAAATTTGAAGTTATCCATTCGTTTGAATAAACATACATAAGAAAATTTATTGCATTTAAGAGAAGATAACATTGAAGAAGTTCATTATTTATTGGTTGTTTGGAATTGTGTTCATTTAAAGAAAAAGGAAATATATTTCGTAGTTTGCATTATTCCAGAAACACCTTCTCCCTGTCGTAGATAGAATTCATTGAATGAAAATTTGCATCATTCATTTCTTTTTGCATATTATTGGGTCAAGGTCATACACAACATCGGTTTCATTCCTGTCTCCCTCTTGAGTAACGACAGCCTTTAAAAATATTGTGAAAATCTAAAATTTAACTAGTAATTTTTCTAGGTCTCTTTTACACCAACATTAGCCAGGCTAGAGATTTGGAATAGGCAGTGAGACACACTCTCCAAAGCATGAAAAACACAATAGCATCTTGTGATAGGGAGTGTAAAATTACATTTGCAACATTTTGTCCTGGGACGCCCTTCTCACACAAGGGTCAAACCTGAGGTTGCATTGATATTAACAGAGTTACTCACCCTACTTTGTTGGTCTTGGTGTAGAGATTGCACGTATTATGGGGGTTTCCTAAAGGTATACCCATAATGATGAGTGGAAGCCTCTCAAGTTTTTTTCAGGATAGATACCCTGCCCTTGCGCATGGATTGGACTATCAATTGTCTCCCTAGGCATCATTGTTGTTTTTGGTAGTCTTAGTTGCCTATCTTCTTAGGGTCTTACACAACGTGACTGTAAAGGGGCAAGTCTTCATGGTACCTGGAATCGACGTTGGCTAGACTCACTCGAGCTCCTTGGAGGGTATACCCACGATTATGTGTGGGAGCTTGCACCAGGGTGTAAGTCCATTAAGTAGTTCGTCAACGTAATGTTTCCACCCTCGTCCAACCCCTTCTTGTCTTGACTTCACGACGTTGGATTTCATCACCAACTAGTGACTTCAAAACAAGAAGATTTTGTTTGCTTGGTTTTTATTCCTAGATTCTACTAGCGAGTGATGTTTGTTTACATAGTTGGACATAGATGTTTTCCGTAAAATTTTCAGTTGGTCCAACATTGACCCTTCACGTCGTTCACGTAGGATGCAAGGACTACCTCCAGAAGATCCCGAAGTTTCCCAACCCTTGCTCCCTAATCCACCAGAGGACTCTCCTCAACAAAGTGATATACAAGACCACATACCTTCACAACCAGAGAGAACTGACTCTTTAGAAAGTTTTCGAATCGTTTATGATTCTTTGGACGCTTTCCGCATTGAAAACGAGGATCCTTTTTGGACCACTGACATATCTTGGATTCCGAATTTTAGATGAAACCCTCCCAAATTAGAAGAAGACGCTGAGATACCTGTTGTTTATGAACCACCTAAAACATGTACTACATTTATGATACCTTTAGATCATTTTAACAGTACAACCTGTTATTTCTTCATTGGTTTAGAGGTTGGTCCTATCTAAACTATCCCTCTTTAGAAGGCCCATTCCACGATTGTCTCACACACTACGATTATCCCCACCGGGAACATGATGGCTAGCCAACCTCCTATTGGTACACTGTGTTTGTCTAGACAAATACCATCACTCCCTCTTGGGTATAATGCCTTGAATTCTTCTATCCCCATTCCTACCCAATTTCCATCCAGAGCTTCTGGAGTCTTTACTCCTCCTGGGTATAATGTTGCTTCCAATTCTATTATGACACCATCCCAGTTCCTCTCTGGAGGGTCTAATCCACCTTTTATAGGAGGATTCAGACCTAGTGGCTCTACTACCTTTGGAATTTCTACTTTGTTATTCACTTTTGGTTATCAGATTCCTATTGGGGGATAGTATAACCCAGGCGGGAAAACTCAATTTGGAGGGCAAACCCAAATTGGGGAATCATCCTCACCTGGAGGAAAATCCCTACAAGGAGTATATTATCCACAGTTAATCCACAGTATGGACAGAACATCCCCAGACCACTATCCTAGCATTGGAATCTTCTTATTCAAGGGAATCCACAATCGTCTGGGGGAAACAACCTCAGGTTATCTCTTTTATACCCCCTAGTTCGGGCCAGTCATACCTCGGTTCTTCTAATTCCATTTGGGGTTCGAACATTCAACCTAGTGACCCTCCCTAAGGGACCATCCCCAATCAATACAACCATGTGGCCTACCTACCTCTGCACACACGCCTGAATGTGTTAGGACCTTCCCCTCACATACAAACTAATTATGTCCCTACTATTCTACTGACTAGACTCCCTCCCCAAAGTTACTAGTATCCTCTTGTGAATAGACAATTACCTTTTTTAGCCACCTTGGATCTACCTGAATGATCCTATCCTGCATTCTCCCCATTGGCCTGTGATACTGGCCAAATTACCATTCGACATACCAAAGTTTGATGGTAAATCGGGAGAGAATTCAAACAACCATGTCATGACTTTGCACCTTTGGTGTTCATCCAACTCTTTGATGGATTCTATTCAGTTACAACTCTTCCAACAAATTCTCACGGGTTCGGCTGCAAAGTGGTATATAGAACTACCTCGAGGTTTCTTCACTGACTTTAATACCCTATCCATGGCTTTCCTTACACACTACCAATTATCGATCCATTATGAAACAAGACCCGAGATCCTAAGTTCCTTCAAATAAACTAAAGCCACTCACATCTTTGATCACATTCATGAGTGGAGACGAACACAACGTTTGATCAAACTCGATCTTCCCGATAAGTTATTGGTGGAGTGGTTCACGAAATCATTTGTGAATAAGATCTCTTGTGATGTTTCCATGGGTGGCATTGTCACTGCATAAAAGGATATCAGTCACGCTCAATACCTTGACCTCGTTTATTCACAGACAGGTACTCTTTACGACTTACTCCCTGATGCACCTCGCCCTTCTACCACCGCTACTTCAACTACCCCTACTGCTTCTCATGTAGCTAATAATGTGATTAACACTTTCCATGCTCAACTTCAAAATATGCAAGCCTTTCCCACCAACCCCAAGTCCAATGCTTCTAATGTTCAAAATGCTCTGTCTCCTACTCCTCCCACCGAAAAAACCACTAAGGTTAACTCTATTCAATCTACCCCTGCTGAAAAGAATAAATCTAAAAAAGGGAAGGGTAAGAATAAGGAGGAAAAAAATAACCCACAGTCTGAGAAAACCAAAACCCAACCTACTGATGATAAGGATAAGCGCAAACTGTGATACCCTTTCCTTATCTATGGTGACAATCACTATATGAAAGATTGTCTACGACGGACTGAGGTTACTAAGTTCCTCCAAGGGACTGTGAAACCTCCCACACTTGTTGTTTTGTCTCAACCTTTCCCTTCTCAAATGCAGGCCCAACTAGTCATCCATGACCAACCCTCTCCCTCCATGACTTCTTATGTACTCATGTGTACTGGTGATTCTATAAAGAATGACGTTACACTAACCACTCAAGCCAAAGATTTTTCTTCCTCAAAGGAGAAGGTTGACGATATACCACCTTCGTTGGTTCAACAACCTCCTTCAAATTCACCTTCCAACAGTCATCTTCATCTAGAAAGACTGAGTCTCGAAACAGTTCTTCGCCCTCCCCCAAAGGGTGTTGCTCGAAAGTCCACCTTCAACCTTCATGTGCGTGCTGCTCAGAACTACAGTATTGTAGAAGATCTGGTGCAAGAACCTTCTATGATGTCAGCTCTTGAAGTCCTTCAAAGTTACCCTACTCAATGGAAGGCGTTGTTAAAGGCTATCAGTGAAATTGATCCTACGGATACAAATTTGATCATTTTTTACCTCGAAGATCACATTCCGAGACTCACCCCTCAACTAGTACTCCAAATACAAGTTGTTGTCTCCGACAAGAACATTTTTAGGACCATTATTGATGAGGGTGACTCCATGTGTGTAATGTCTGTTTATTTTTGGAAAGCCATCGGATCTCCTCCTCTTACTGAATCCCATAACATGCTTAAAACCATCAATGGCTCTGGCTTTAAACCCTATAGTGTACTTCCTTCATTGTCTATTACGTTGGAAGGAAAATCGGTCAACGTTGAAATTGAGGTATTTGATGCACCTCTCGATTGTAACCTCTTACTTGGTCATAGTTGGATTGACGTGATGTGTGTTGTTGTGTCTACCCTTTTCCACGTTTTATGTTTTCTGTATCAGGGAAAGGTCATCACTGTCAACCAGCTAGCATTTTTCAACTCTGACACTTGTACTAGCAACGTCCCTTTTATAACGAAGACACCTCCTGGGTATGAGAACGTTGGTGTGGGCCTACTTAAAGATTCCACTCTGATGGGCACATTCCCGATCCCACCTCCCGATGTTACACCTCCTTTGGTTGCCTTGATCAACATGATTTTCACCTCAGCTCGCCAAACTCACCCATCTTCTGACCCGTGGATCATACCTGAACCTGGTGATTATCCTCGCTACGACAACCAAATTCCTTTAAGTTCGGTTGAATCTACCTATCAAGCCATTCAATCGACAACCCCTTCCACCCCCTCTCTTGGTGATTTGTCTCCTGACCCGTTCCATGTCATTTTTCCCACGGATGAGATGATTATGTCGGTTATGTCAATGGACAATACCCCTTGGGATGATGGACATCATAGTTCCATTCTCTTCCTTGAACAACACACCATCGAGAGTTACCAATCGATCTTGACTCCATCAACCGTTGTTGTCATTTCCTCTATTCCCGAGACATCACACCACGTGTTATATGAAGGGAACTTAAGTAAATTCTACTTTTTCCTTCTTACCTAATTCTGAACTCAGGGAAGGTACAGGGGAAATTTTTTGGGTTCTTGGTGGTCTGTCGAGATATAATTAAAATAATAATGAGAAGACAAAAAAATCCTTGGTATGTCTTGAGTCATAAACACAACTTATTTCCTCTGTCGTCCCACTATAATCTATGAATATTTCAAAGGTTTATGACCCTTCTTTCCTTGTTCATCATACTTCTAGGATGGGGCCTTTGGCTGATACATATTCCTCTCAGTTTAAGGGTGGTGGCCATTGTTAGTTTCATCCCTAAAAGGGGTCCTCATCCATATATTCTCCCTAGTTTGGAGGGTTGAAATGTGACTCTCTGAAAGAGCTAGGGCCTACTTTGATGGGAATTAAATTTTCCCTAAAATGGGCTCAATAAAAATGCCATTAAGGAGATTAAATAAGGACATAAAAAACTCATAACAAGGGCCCTTAAAGTAGGCCATTGTTGTAAGAAATATATCCCTCTAGATAGGTTAAGATCCACTTAGCCTTGTTTTCTTTAGCTAAGACATAATAGAGCAAGTGGACACTAACATCCCTTGCTCTTGTCTATTCACACATGAAAAAGAGAAGAAGAAAAAGGAGATAAGAGTGCACCTTTTTTAGAAATTTTTCCTCGTTTCTCATTTTTTCTCCAACATTGGATCCAGTCCTAGATTGAACATGATCTCTCTACACTTATAAATGACTATCTTCCTCTTCTACTACTTACACAAAGTTATATGAAAGTAAATCTAACGAAATGAAACAAGCATAAAAAATCATATGTAAACTAAATGAGATAGAAGTATGGGAATGGGCCAAGCTTGTATTCAAGAGAAACAAAGGACAATACCTAAAACCACTTTATGTTGAGAAAGCTTCCTCCAATGCTCCTCCTATCCATACCCTTTTGTGCACTACTAGAATGATACTGAACTATCTCTGAATGTCATAAGAATAGAGGTTTGATACTCTTCATAACTCTCTCCTTTACCCTTGAGTGCCCTCCTTATATAGAAAATGAAGGCTCAACCACCATGGTTTATTTTAGGAGTATGGTTGAGGATATGTATCAACTAATTATGATATTCATCCTAGGATCAAGTAGATAGATAGGAATCGAATCCCTTTGACCCAAACAAACTCCAACCTCCCAGAACCTTCTCTCCAAAAAAGGTTGAATTGGTTGTAACCAAACTAACACTCCCAAAAGTCTTATCACAAAGCATCACTAACGCTCCCCCATAATTAAGCATGGAGTTTCACCAAGAGACGGACACTCCCTATGTATGGGCAGGGGGTATCAGTCATAAAAAATGGTCAAAACTCAAGGTAAAAGGTGTTTTTCAACCTTCAAATGATGAGTTTTCTTCACCAATTTGTCTAGGGAACATAACCAACACTTTCTCATAATGATAGAGTGTATTTCGGCCTCCATATGATGGGTTTTCTCCCCTAATTTTTCTAGGAAACATGACCAACACTTCCACATGATGATAGAGTTGTGACATTCAATTACGACACTTAGTAGAATATAAGTGTGACACTTATGAATGCATAAAATCGACACCTACATAACTAATACATAAGTGCAACACTTAGTAGAATGAGATACATAAGTGCACCACTTAGTATTGTGGAAATTTGGTGTGTAACAGATGCCCCCTAAAGTGTGAGGTCAAAAGAGAAATGGATGGTCAAAACACTTTACAAACCAATGTGAGAAAAGGGAGTTGGAATAGGAGAGTTGGATGGAAGATACAAACAAACATCAAACAAAATATATATGAATCATCCTGAGGTAGGAATATAGATGCTTGAACACGATCTCCTTGCACTTAGATAGGATGATCTTCCTCTTCTACTACTTGCAAAAAGTTAGATGAAAGTAAATCTAATGAAATGAAACACGCATAAACATTCATATGTAAACTAAATGAGACAGAAGTATGGGAATAGGCCAATATTGTATTCATGAGAAACAAAGGACAATACTTACAATCACTTGATGTTGAGAAATATTCCTCCAATGCTCCTCCTATCCAACCCCTTTTGTGCACTACCAGAATGCTACTGAACTATCTCTGAATGTCATAAAAACATAGGTTCAATACTCTTCAGAACTCTCTCATTTACCCTTGAGTGGCCTCCTTATATAGAAAATGAAGGCTCAACCACCATGGAGTATTTTAGGATAATGGTTGAGGATATGGTTCAACTAATTAGGATCTTCATCCTAGGATCAAGTAGATAGATAGGACATGAATCCCTTTGACCCAAACAAACTCCAACCTCATGGAACCTTCCCTCCAAAAAAGGTGGAATTGGTTGTAACCAAAATAACGCTCACAAAAGGCTTAGAACAGAGCATAAATAATGGTCCCCCATGGTTAAGAAAGGAGTGTCACCAAGGTATTGACACTCCCTATGTATGGGCAAGGGGGTGTCAGTCATAAAAAATGGTCAAAAACTCAAGGTAAAAAGTGGTTTTTCAACCTTGAACAAATGATGATTTTTCTTCACCAATTTGTCTAGGGAACATAACCAACACTTCCTCATGATCATATAGTGCATTTAGGCCTCCATATGATGGGTTTTGTCCCCCAATTTGTCTAGGGAACATTTTT
The DNA here is from genome assembly GCA_009831015.1 of Picea engelmannii. Classification (NCBI taxonomy): domain Eukaryota; kingdom Viridiplantae; phylum Streptophyta; class Pinopsida; order Pinales; family Pinaceae; genus Picea; species Picea engelmannii. The sequence continues at coordinate 449,412 of ML796842.1, forward strand.
TCTAGAAGGGATGGGGTTTACAAAATATTGGATATATTTGTGATTAATAATATGGTGTTGCAAAATTTTCCAAAATACAGGTCCCAAATATGCTCGAGCAGGTGCTTTGGACCATTTCATTATATTTCTTGAGATTGAACATGATGACCCCAGACTGGGTAACCCTTTTAAGTTTATTTCAGGGTTGATATAGGAAGAGGAGTTCATATGAATGGTTAAAGAGAATTGGAAACACTTTGACCCATCCTTGGATTATTCTTCTTATGATCGGTTCATTAAGGATTTAAAATATATTAAGGAGAAAGTGGAACTATTGTTGGAAGATTGGTTGTTGTCATTGATGTCAACCCTAGTCATGGGTTTTGGACCGCAAGATTGATGAAGGTATTTGGACATGAAGGAGAATGCGCATGCAGATACAGCATCCATGGATGGATAGTATACATCATGTTGTTTCCGGTGGTATGTGGCACGTCACATGGATCCTCATGGTTGAGGAGAAATGAATTTTCGAAGATGACAAAATGAATTGAAAAAGGAAGTACATGTAGGCCCTGAAAATAATTAAAGAAAATAATTACAAAATAAGAAAGTATCAGGTCGGCCCTAATGTTAAAAGGAAGTGACATAAATTGTATAAATAAATATCATTATACATTCATTTGATACAAGTCGAATTTCAGAGGGAAGAAGAAGTAAAAGAAGGACGGATTTCAAGGGAGGATGAAGTCTTTTGGTGATGTGTTCTAAGGTATGTTATTTTCAGGTCATCTTGCCATTTTTGCTATAACGTTTTTTCTAGAACGATTCATATGGTGAAATCGCTATGGTATTGATAATACATATCAAGGTACCTCTGGTAAAAATTTCAGCTCTTGATTCGCTATATTTATGGAGATACACTCTGTGGAATATAGGGTTTGTGACCAGTCCTGAAACTAGTCAATAAACAGGTGTTCTGGGTAAAACAGTCATAACTTTTTCATACATACTCCAAATGTAGTGGGACCACTTCCATTGGAAATAGTACGG